>RJWT010024775.1:0-16362 GCA_004365215.1 Cuniculus paca | reverse complement strand
CGCGCCCGCACCCCGGGCAGAGCGCGCAGTCCCGCCGCCCGCGCGCTCCAGTCTGCACCGGGAGAAAGTGGCGGTCAGGGACGGAGCTGCTGCCATGACAACCCCGGCGGTCGGGGCCCGCGCGCGTCGGGGCCGCTCCCGGGAGGAAGGCGGCGCGGAGGCCGGGGGCGGCCGCTGAGCGGAGCGTGGCGTCCGCGCGTGCCCGCGTCCCAGCCGCGTCCCGGAGGAGGCGGGGGCGCCGGAGCGCCCAGTGCGCCCAGAGCTGCGCCAGGCGGCGCCCAGCGGGCTGGAGGACGCGGCGGCGGCGGGGCCCGCGCGGAACTTTTTATCGCCTGGCGGTTCCGGATGCGAGACTTGGGGCTGGCTTATAAATACATCCGTACATATGTGTGAGCTAATAAAACATTTTCTCTTCTCCTTGAAGCGCGAGCTTTTATGACAGCTCCTTGATGTCCGCCACTTGCCGCCTTCTTTGGGTTATAAACTTTTGATGCCAGACCTCTGCAGAACGTGCCCGACTGCATCTTAAAGTAGCGGCTCGGAGAGGCGGAGAGCGCGCAGTCTGTGACCTTCATCCCGGCACCGTCCTCCTCCTCTGCCTCCCTCTCCCCGGGGCAGCGTCGAGAGAGAGCGCTTCCCGCTTCCCGGCCGCAGGCGGGGCGTCGCTTCTGCCGGGCCGGAGCGCTGAGGCAGGACGGGGAGAACCACCGGCCCCGGAGAGCCTGGACGCCGCTCCGCCGGCTCCCGCCGCGCGCTCTTCCCGCCCTCCCCACGGCGCGCCCGAGACCGGCTGTGCGCGCGCGGGGACCAGGACCTGCGCGGCCGCCAGTTCGGGGAAGTTGCGGCTGTCGAGGATGGGGGTCTGTGGGCGCCTGCTCCTGCCCTGGAAGTGCCTCGTGGTCGTGTCGCTCAGGCTGCTGTTCCTTGTGCCCACAGGAGTGCCCGTGCGGAGCGGAGATGCCACTTTCCCCAAAGCGATGGACAACGTGACGGTCCGGCAGGGGGAGAGCGCCACCCTCAGGTAGGGAGCCAGCCTTCGGCGGCGGGCGCCGAGCCCCTCGGACGGACGTGGTTTCCCGGGCGCGGGCGCGGGAGCGAGAAGGGCCGCGAGGCTTGGTGAGCAGCGCTGGCGGGCGCATGGGCGAGGCAGGGCCTTTTGCAGGCCCAGAGGTGGCCACTTGCGTCCGGTGGTTGCAGATACGCGTTTGTTTGTTCAGCCTTGTCCTTTGGCCCGGCGTTTCTGACCCATGCTTGCACCAGGGAGCCAGCCCTGAAGCCCGCGTTTGGGGTTCCATGTGTTTGTGAGGCCTGGTCAAGGTTAGATTCACTCTTGCTTGAGCACCATGATGAGGACGGTCAAGGGCCTGGATCGGAGCCACTGGGTGCGCGGCAAGGACCCCGAGGGCTCTCTCTCTCAGGCCGGAGTTATGTGACAAGGCCCAGATGGGCTCAGGAGGGTCAGACCCGCGCCTTGCGGAAGGATACCTAACAATGCGAGCCTCTGGACTGGCCTGCGCCTGGCCATGGCCTTCTGTGAGCATGCGGAGGACACAGCCGCTGGTGCCAAGCCCGTGTGGTGCGCCTGGGGCTCCTGCTGTAAATTGTGAGAGCCGTTTTATTTTTGCAGGCTGGGGCCAAGGAGAGGAAACATGTAGCTTTTATGCAACACCATTGCTCCCGTGTGAGCAGCACAATAGGGAAGCGTTTCGTTTTACCTTAATGAGTTACAGAGAGTCACTTTCCAGCTGGAGGCAGAGGGTGGAGATTCTTGGAATATGCACCTTTGGGGACTGGGCCTGCTGCAGCAGAGACTTTAATAAAAATGCAGCCACCACTTTTCACCAGCTCAGCAGATATCATCTTTTATTCCTTTAATGAGGCAGTTCTGGTCCTAGGAGACAGATTCAGGGACGTCCCAGCTTAACTATGTCTCACAATGAACACGGGGTGAATGTGTTTGCCCTGCCTATGACTTTGATGGTTATGGTGAAAATAAAACATTGTGACCCAGATTCTGCAGCCAAAATGCTTGGCTTCTACAAGGAAAGAGTGAGGGTGGGGTTTCCTTCCTGCCCTTTCCTGGCGGGATTTCCTTGCAAGGAGATCAGACTCCGGGGCGAAGGAATGGAAGCCTTTGGGGTACTCATATTCGCTTCCTGAAGCCTGTGGTTAGGTTTGGATTCTTGCTACTTTAGGTGCTTCTCAGTTGAATCTGTTTTTGAGCTCAAGAGCAAGTCCCAGATTCCTCTCTGCTGGTGCTTGGAGGCTGGAGGATGGAGAAGAAAGGAAACAGAGATGTCCCGTGCACATTGCATAGGGGACTTGTGCTCTTGCCCCTGGGGGCGTCCCTTGGCGTATCCTAGACAGGAGTACGCTATCCCTCTTCATCGTTTCAGGAAGGTCTTGAATTTGCCCTGGAGAAGTGACTTGTGGGACAGGCATTTGCCTCAGATGAGTGTATTCAAGTGTACTCAGAGGAGTACACAGCCTGGACGCACATCAACCGTGGAAATAGGAGCAGATGTTAGTAGTGTGAGGGGAGTAGTCATGGCCATATAGCTCTCTACCTTCCTGTCTCTCCCTGTAGACAACAGGTTCAGCATTGAGTCGAATCTCAGTGCTGAACTTTCCAATACCCTCTGTCCCCTGCCTGCCCCTCGGAATGAACCCAGAAACTGGACGACTTGAGCTGTTTCCTGGGATGCGTTAAACTGACTCTGCCAGCAGAGGGCCAGCTTTGATCTACCATTTTTTATTAGCTGCTGGCCTGTTTTCATGATCTTCAATTCTAATGTTTAGCAGCTGGGCTTGGTAATGGGGATGGGAATAAAAAAAGAAAAGCTGCAGAGTTGCTTTTTGTGCTTCGTGGAAAACAAACGACAGCTGACATGGTCAAGTGTAACTGTTAACCTCTGTTACCTGATTACATGGTGTAATTTTTTTTTTTTAAAGCAAGCGCTTATCTTGGGTTGACTTTGCCTGTCTTCTGTACTTTTTTTTTTTTAACCACTGGACTACAGAAATTGAGTACATTATTTCACACCTAAATAATTTTATATTGTATAGGCTTCTCTTTTATTACTTTGTTCCGTTGTTTCTAGCAGATTCCTCCAACTGACGATTTTGTTTATTATTATTCTCTTCCTTTCATGCCTTTGCCACTTAATGCTTATTGTTCCCTGAATTTTTAAAGGTTTTTATTTCACTGCTATAATGGTGTTTCTTAAAAGAACATCAACATCTCTTGCAAATTTCCGTGGGTCTCAGTCTGTTTCCTTCTGTTTTCCGCACATCTTTTCTTTATGGGTTAATGTTTGTGTTCTCATCTTAACAAAAAACTTATTTGTCAGTGCTTTGAGGAAGAGGTCATGCTTCTCGTTACTGGAATCCCATGCTTTCAACCCTGTGGAAATGTACCGTGTTTTATTTGGTCCTGCGTTTTGGTTTTAAAAAATTAAAATTCTTTTTGTTTTATTTATGTATTTTTGTTTTGCTGGGACTCTAACCGAGGGTCTCATTTACGTTGAGCAAGTGCTCTACTGCTGAACTACACAACCAGTCTTATAATTCTTAAGTATAGTCACTCCTTGGATTCCTTTTAAGTGTTCACTGAGAATTCATTGCTTGGTAATGTAGTTCTAAATACATCAAATGTGCAGAATGCATAAAACTTCACATGATACCAATGCCTATCAGCCTCAGAAAGCTTCTGCAAATGCGAGTGCCTGGATAAAATTATATCTCATCTATTTCTAAATCTTGAATGAAGTCAGATAAGGAGCAAAGACTTTGGAGGAAAAGCAAAGAGATTGAGAAGCCTGGGTCCACCTTCAGATTTTCCACAGCTTAAAGAAGAATGATTTCCTTCCTGTGGGATATCAGTTTTGTTGTGACAGGTCTTTGATTGCACCAGGGAATGTTAGGAAGTGATGTTCCAACGACAGCACTCAAGTTTGGAACGTGGGTAAAAACTCATTTTATATAAATGAGGCAATATTATCTCCCTCATAACTACTTCATAGGTCTACTTGAAAAGTAAAAATAATTATTTGAATATTGAGTTATTTTGCTTTTTTGGAAGAGAGATGATATGGAAAATGAAGGTGCTATTCACTGTGGTTGAATTATAGCTTCTATGAATCTGATTTGAATTCATTATTACAAATGGGCCCTCTTGGCCAGAATCATTTCATTACAATTATCTGCTGTTGGGTTAAAAATGTTCTGTGCCTTTCCATTAGATTAGATATGACAAGTATCTGGATGTCCTGTGTCTGAACCAATGTGCGTAAAAGGACTGGAGCCCATGGCTATGGGCATGGCCCCTTGGCCTCTGTTTAGCCACCTGGGCTGCATGGGTGCCCCCAGTTGTATCTGCTCCATCAGCCTCTGCCAACCCTGAATTTGCTTTAGTTTCTCTGTGGGGCTGTGTCATGCACACATGTGAACATTTTGAGGGGTACCATAGAGTGGTTGCTGCAGTTGTTGCTATAAATGTTTTCCTCAGTGGGAAAGATTCCCGCCAGCCTACTGGTTGCTTTTGTTTGTTTGTTTGTTTATTTTTCCAACAGCAGGATGATTAGTTTGGCTGATCTAGGCTTGCTGATCTGGGATTATGCTTGATGGCTCTTTTCTAAACTGTCTTCACACTTCGATTTGGGGTTCTGAGTTAATCCATTGAAAATCAAGTATGTGAGGCTTGACTGCTACCAAGGAATAAAATACACAGTGGGATTTTGCCAAAGTGAGTGGGGCAGTGGATTTCCCAAGAACAATGTCGGTTGTTCGTCCAGGTGATTTTCTGCATTTGCACTGTCCACCAGTAGACTTTCCTTGTGTATGACTTAGGAAATTCAGAGCACCCTTTGGGTTATTCAAAACGTGCATAAGAGTTTTGAGTTTCAGTGTTTAAGGTGCCCAGGCTGCATAAGAACTGTTTCAGTGCAAAGGTTTGCTCTTGGGCTGGGAGGGTGAAGATGTCAAGAGGCAGGTGAGCAGGTTCAGGTCTAAAAGAGGCTGCTCACTTGGCAACGCCGGTCTGGGTTGCTCGTCAGAGGTCCTCAAATGGTTTTTAACATCCACTTGGGCTTGGGATGCAGGTCAGTGGTAGAGGGCATGCTCAGTTTTCTTAAGGTCCTGAGTTCAGTACCCAGCACCGAAAGAAACATGCAAACTCCAAAAATAAAAAATTAACACCAGCTGGCACACTGGGAAAACCAGCATCTCTGAAGTTGGGCATGGATGTGGGCATTGAACATATTTCTTCTAGTATTTCTAATGTGGAGCCAGAGTTAAGAAGCATTGCTCTAAAGGTTTTCTTCCCTTGAACACCTGAGCAAAGCTGGTATCCACAGTGCCTCTCTCTGTCCTTCCCCTTGAAATGGTTCTGTGATTGTGACTCTTGATTGTCAACTTGATTGGCTTCAGAGGCGCCCAGGAAATTAGTAGAGTACATTTCTGGGTGTATACGGTGGGTTGTGGGGGCATGGCCTTGGGAAACAGGTCAGGTACGTGGCCCTTTCTTCCCTGGCTCTTTCTTTGTCTTTCTGATTCCTCTGTTGTGAAGCCAGCAGCTTTCCTCCTCCTTGCCCTTCTACCATAGTGTTTTTGCCTTGGAGCTGGCAGCTGTGGACTGAAACTTCTCACACTGTGAACCCCGATAAAGCTCTCCACTTTTAAATTCCAACAATAAAATCTCCTCCACATGTGCGTGCACCTCGCCTTGGGGCTACTTCAGTGCTCTAGAATGCCCAGGGCCTGGATCGTTCACTCTGATTCTTATTCCGCCTCTCATTAACTACATGAGTTTGAACACTTGAGTTCAGTTATGTATGTATGTATGGGAAAAATCTCTCCCTTCCCTGAGATAGCAGAAGTCATGAGGTATACAGCATTGCTCTGTTAACTTCAAAGCTACGTATCAAATCATCCCTTTGAATCCACAAAACAGTAAAATCCGATGATGCTCAAGTCATGTATAAACTGGCAGATTATCTTCATATAAACCACGTGTATCCTTTGGTACACTTTAAATCTTCCAACCCTTTTTTTTTTGAAGTACTGAGAATTGAATCCAGGGCCTTTGCATTGAGCTACATTCCCAGCCTCCCACTCCTCTTTATTCTGAGACAGGCTTTTGCAGAATTGGCCTGGCTGGGCTTGAATTTGAGATCCTCTTGTCTCAGATTCCCAGCTTGTTGGGATTACAGGCATATGGTACCATACCTGGCCCCATGGCTACTGTTTAAAAAATAATACCTCGTATAATATTATGTAAATAGTTGTTGTACTGTATTAGATAGGAAATAATGACAGAAACCCAAACTCTGTACATACACAGTATATATACAATTAGAACAAATGTTCTTAGCATTTCAATCTGCATTTGGATAAATTCATGGATGTAGAATCTGCAGATTTGGAGGGCTGGCTCAGTGTACTGGGTACAATTGTATCAATGGAACAGTAACACCTGATGATGGTCATAATTTTTTCTAGTTTCATCCACTTCCTCTCCCTGTGAACTCATACATTCATACACAACTTTAAAGTGTGTTAATCTTTCTTCAATTTCACTTAGCTTCTGTGGTTAATATCTACCCTCATTTGAATTCCAGGAACACTTGCTACAGACTTCTGTTCCAACAGACGCAAGCTATGGACTGTGATTTCTTCATGTGTAGACTGCGAGCTCCTGGAGCTAATGCTTTATGTGTTGAATACAGACATTATGTGGCCCACTAAGGATTACAAAATAAGTAAGGTTGAATGCTTTAATCCATCTTAATGAGACTGAACCTCTTCTATAATATATTGCTACCTCTACAGCAATGAACTGTTTATATCTAAACAGTTTCATTTTCTGTGAAGCATAATTGTCAACTTGATTGGCTTGGGAGCTGCCTAGGAGATTAGTGACGCATACTTCTGGGTGTATCTGGGTGGGTTATGGTGGCGTGACCTTGTGGTCTGTCCCTGGTCCCTGGTCTCTCTTTCTGGTGCCCTTGGTTCCCAGTCATCACAATATGAGAGGCTTTGCTCCACTCTACCTTCTGTGAGGATGTTGCTGCTTGGAACTACCCAACCATGGACCAAACCCCTGGAACTGTGAACCAAACAAACCTCTCCTCATTTAAGTTGTGAGTGTCAGGTAGTTTGGGCAATGGGAAAGCTGAGTAATACATTTTCTTTTAAAATCTGATGCTGGAACATTTGGACACTTCCAAATTCATTTGCCAGAGGGGACAATTGGGTCCACTGGTGATTGCAGTCTGACCTCAAACTATGCCAGTCTTCAGTGTCCCAGAGGGCTAGACAACAAGCAGAGTGGCAGAGTTAGGAGGAATCTTCCTAGCAGCTGTGGGAAGTATTTGCAAGGGAGGCTGTCATGTCTCTAGAAAGATTTGTCTGGTCATAGATGAGGGAGATTGCTGAAAAAGACCAGTGGTTCTGTCACATCCTGGTACATCCTGAGTTGGGTCACAGGTGCAGCACCCCACAAGTCTGAAGGAACAGGGCTGGCTTGTGTCTGTGACACTCTACAATGTCCCTGATGGGTGGGGTTGTGTTACGGTTTGTATATAGATGGCCCCCCTAAGCCTCATGTAGTCACAGAAGTGGCTGAATCTAGCGTTTGTGATTGACTCGATGTCTAGCGCTGGGATTGGCAGTGTGAGTCCTGCACCCACCCAGGGGTGGAGCTGACATACAATGTAAGGTTGGAATGGGGGCCTTTTTTCCTTTTTTGTGTGGTTTGCTCTGGCTGCCCCCTTTTGTTCTGGCTGCTGCCTTGAAGTGTTGCCCCAGTGCCATGCCACCCTGCCTTGGAGCCAGCTGATTATGGACTGAAATCTACAGAAACTAAGAAGTAAACCTCTCCTTCCTTCACTTTGGGTGTCAGGAATTTTGTCTCAACAACGAGAAAAAAGTAACTAAGACAGGTTGGGTTTCCCTTCTTTAACACATACACCACACAGCCTGACTCCAAAGCAGGGAGTGGAGGAAGATGTTTTGGAACATTAAAGATAGAGGCCTTGTGCCTTCCTGAACCATTGTGGAAAACTCAGCAGCTCTTATCTAAGCCCTTTGGCTAATTATTTGGCTTCTTTTAGTAAATTTGGCCCTGGGTTCAGTTTAGATCTTCCTGTTTTCCTTTCATCCAGCTTCTAATAAAGGACTCTGCCTTTGGCCTTCTTACTGTGCTTACTTAGTGGCTTCCTGTGAGGGAGGCAGCCGCATCACGGTGCAGAGATGATGAGATCTGGTAGTGAGATACAGTGGAGAAGAAGAGTCAAGTAGGTCTTATTTGACCTTCCCAGGGGAGGACTTTTAAAATTACTTATTATTAACAGGAAGCAGTCTTCCCAGTCACAGGATGAGAAGAGGGAATTAGTCCAAGACAGCTGTAGAAATTTGCATTGCCTGTTAAATTAGGAACCAAGTGCTACCCTTTCTTCATTTATTTTTTTCAATACAGACAAGACAGCACCAGATTATTTCCGATTTGTTTGTTTATTGTTTGCCCTGAAGGAAGATGCTCAGGCCAATGCTGTGTGGTGAACCTAGAGCCACAATTTGCGTGGAGCTGTAGTTTGCATGGCTGCTGAGGGAGAGACTGGGTTCTTTGCATCTGTCTATATTCAGTCCTCTCCCAGATTCCAGGGACACACACTTGGTGCTGCTTATAGGTTGCTATACTTTTCTTAAAGAAGTGAAATCAAAGGTGTACTGCTCGATCTGCTTGGTGCTCGCCCTGCCTAGACTTTTGCATCATCTTCCTGGTAGAGAGAGGCAGGGTTTGAGACTTGCATTGCTCGCCCTAAGGGATAATATCACACACCTTTTAATAAAATTTGCAAGGGTCCTGGGAGATGGGAGTATGCTTTCGGAACAAACAAAAACTCCTATTATCCATGATTTACTGGGCCTCAGATGCCACATCAATTATCTATCATTTCATGTAATTTTCAGGATATTGCAATCCCAATTAACTGCCTAGGAAATCCACGTTTAGAAAAATTAAGCTACTTGCCTTTGGTCACATGGCTTTTATGTGACAGAGTTCAACCCTGTTTTAGAGGACCTTTCTGCTGCTTCTCAATTTTATAACACCCCTTCTCTTCCCATTTCTATAGACCAGAGAAGGTTTCCATGTGCTACAAGCAGAAAAAACCCAGAATGCCCCTTTTTAAATTTCCTGCTCATATACTGTGTTTAAAGTGAGAGCCATGGTTTTCTGCTGCCTTGCTTTTAGGTTCTCCTTTTCTTAACCCCCTTACCTGCATTCAAGTAGGCATTGAACTACCTCCTGGAGCTGGTGGAAATGTGTGCTGCAAATCTTCCTGGAATGATAACCACCAGAGGGCCCAGCAGAGGGTCAGGAGACCACTGGTGTGGTGCACTTTGCATCTGCCCCAGAGGTTGTGCTCCTCTGTTACGTGACCTCCCATAGCATTCCACTCCCTCGAAGGACCTTCAGACTAAGGCAGAAAAGAACAAGCTGTTTGTGGACAAGAGCCTGCCACTGGGGACTGTGAGGAAGCAAGTGACCCCTGAAGTATAGGCAAAAGAGAACTATCACTTTGAACCCCAAAATATATCATTTCCTAATCCTCCTTCCCCATCTTTATATCCACATTTCAATTTAAACTGCTAACCCTGAAAATAGGCAATGGCCCTATGCTTACCTTGCTACTGATTTTTACCCTAGAGAAAATCATGTGGCCTGTTTTAGTTTCCTTTTTCTCTGGAAATGATACATTTTATTTAAATGTGAGAAATGCTGCAGGACTTGACCTGGCTTCCCATAAAAGTGCTGATCAATAAAGTTTTAAAAATTGGTTTGGAATATTAAACATTTTCAGTGAGTCTGAAGATTTATGGTATCTCGATTAACCAAGTTTCCATTGCATATTGGGATCAAAGAATGTTGTAAGTGGTTGTTAAGTTTTCTGGCTAGTCCACAGAAAATTATTTAACTCACAGTTACCCAAAATGCTGTATGCTGGCAATGAAGAATAATACAAAATAATGTTTTTGTAGAAGTAATTACGCAAAAGAGGAAAAAATGAATATGATTATTTTGTGTTTATCATGATTGCTAAGACTGAAGAAAAGTAGTTGTAATTGGAGGGAGATAATGTGGAATCATTTCTCTAAAAATATTTCCAAGTACTTTCACAAGGTTTGGGAATTTGTCGCACTGTCTATTGAGACAAATTTAATTTTAAAATGCATCACTTTCATTGTAGTTGATTCATGTATACATTTGTCACAATAAACTTGCATGATGCTTGGAGGTATTTTGATAAATAATAGCCAAGAAGAGCAGATAGATAAAGAAAATAACAGAGCAATGGAAAAACACATGAGAGGACAGAGATTTTCCACAGGAAAAGAAAGAAGCTAAGAAGAAAGAAAGGGTGTACTTGTGGAGGAAGACAAATGGTTAACGCAGAATTACTGCATAGTCGAAGAGAGCAAAGAAGAGCGGTCCCAAGCCCCAGGTGACAACTTGTCTGACAGACTAGGGTCCTTTGACCCCATTTTTCCCAGTCTAGTGGCTCACGAACTTTCTGTTGTTTACCATGCGTCTGTCCATGCAAGTGCTCGTTATAGCGACCACTTCACAGAGGTCTAAGCTAAGTCCTGATGCTCCTGCCTGCCCTTCTCATCTGCAGTCAGCAGTTGATTCTCAGATGTGTGGTCTGCTAGTGCATTTTTCTAGCTTGACCGCCCAGCGGTGCTGTCCTGATGTGGGCCTCCTTGCTTGTTCTTTGGTGGTTTGGAACTTCCTTGTTGAAAAGAAGAAGGGGACAGTATCCCTGAGCACAGGGAATCGAATCAGTCAGGTGTTTTATTAGCGTGGCGGTGTTCATGCTGAGATATTGCTGTGAGGCACCCTGTAAGAGCTGGGAATTATGGGACTCAAATTAGTACTCTTCTGTGCTTTTTCTGCCATCTCTACAGTCATTTTCCCGTCATCATTTCCACTGCTTCTCCCACTCCCCGTCAGGTGCAATAGCATTCTTCATTCATCTCTGTGTCCCCAGTGTCCGGTACAATACCCAACGCATAGTAGGTGCTCCGAGTTTTCTAAAAAGATGAGTATTTGTCTTTTATTGTTGTCTCTGTCTCTCGCCTTTTCACAAAGACACATGCGTACACATGCACACAAATGCATTGACATCCCTGCAATTTCTAATAGAGACCTCAGCACCCATTTTGAAGTAATTGGGAAGTCACTGAAATTGCAGCTGGAGAGTCTGGCATTTGAATTCTAGTTGAATGATTCTCTCCCTAGATAGTTGGTATTTAACTTGTCCCATTTCCTTCTGCTTGTTATAATTGCAGTATTTGTGAATTTTTCAAGACTCTCTAAGCCACTGGCATGACATTCTGAGCAGCCTAGAGGGAGGCAAGCCTGTGCCTTCCTTTTTCATCAGGTTCTGGAGCAGGATGGCACAGCAGGAAGAGTGCCTGCTCACCTTGGGTACAGAAGGGCCAGCGTTACCAATCTCAGGACATGCCAGAGGGCATCTGGGGATGAAGGGAGAAGTTAGACCATTTCCTTGGCCATCTGAAATGCAGCTGTCTCTAACAAGTGCTGCGGCGATGTCCCTAGGACTTGGCAGCATGCATCCCTTAGCAGCATGCATGCCACTGCACCTGTGCGAGGGAAACAGCTTGTAGGATGCATGTGATTGTATGCTGCTTTATGCTAGGCAAGTCAATGGGCACTTAGTGAAACGTAAGATAAAGCATAACCTCTATCAAGAGGTTAAGAACAGCAGCTCTGCAGTCAAAAAGGCTCATTTCAAATCCCAACTCTGCTGCTTAAGTAATGGCTGTATGTGGCTGCACAAGTGACTCAATTTCTCTAAGCCTCAATTTCTTGATTAAAAAACCAGGAACAATATGCCTACTTCACTGGGTTATTGAGAGGGAGAAAATGGCCTTGAGTTTATGAAGAGCTTAACATCTAATATTGTAGCAAGCTTGCCATAAACAGTAACTATTTTTTAAAAAATTTAAATATGAATTGAAGTCCATTCTCAATATCCATGGGAGATCCCAAAATTTGTGAATGCTCAAGTCCCTTATGTAAAGAGGTATTTATTTGCACATACCTATGCACATCCTCCTGGATACTTTAAATCCCCTCTCATTTACTTGTAATAGCCAGTACAATGTAGATGCTACATCAATAATTGTTATACTATATTGTTTAGGGAATAATAGCAAAAAAGAGTATGTACTTGTTTTGTACAGCTCCAGTTAATTTTTTTTTTGACTTTTCAAATGTTTTCCATCCACTGTTGCTTGAGTTTGAGAATATGAGAATCCTTGGATATGGAGAACTGAATGTAATGAACTCACTATTTAAACAAGCAGCATTTATTTAGTGCCCATGGTATGCCAAGCACCATGGTAGATAGTGTGGACATTTCTAAAGTTGAATTAATTCTCGGCTATTTAAACATTTATTTATACATTCAAACATACAGTGAGCCTGTTGGCACAGTACAGAGTTCACAGATAAAGCATAGGGAAGAAAGGACAGAAAGGGAGAAAAATGGAGTCAGGAAACAAATTTGCTTTAAATACACACACCCATATTAAATGCTCATGTCAATAGATTTGCATAGGCATGTATACCCAAGAATACCACCCCACAAGGTACAGAACACTTGTATCACCCTCCAAAAGTGCCTCCTTTCCAATTGTGGTAAAATATACATAACATAAAATTAATCGTTTTAACAGACATTAAATGTCCAGTTCCATTGCATGAAGTGCATTTGCATTGCTGGAGCCCTCAGTACCATCAATCTACACAACTTCCTTTGTCTTCCCAAGCTGAAACCTTGTATGCATTAAATGATAACCTGTCATTCTCCCTTTCCCCTAGCTCTGACAAGCACAGTTCCACGCTGTCTCTTTGATGCTGACTCTATGAGGTACCTCAGATAGTGGTACCATATTATGTTTGTCCTTTCATGCCTGCTTTATTTAACCTAGTATTGTGGTTTGTGTCTAGGTGGCCCCTCCAAGCCTTAGGTAGGCATAGAAGTGGCTGAATCTAGCATTTGCGATTGGTTCATTGTCTAGGGCTGGGATTGGTGGTGTGAGTTCTGCACCGCCCAGGGCTGGAGCCCACATACAATGTAAGGTCGGAAAGGAGGCCTGTTTTTTCCCACTTTTGCCCTGTTTGCTCTTGCTGCTTGCAGCCAGGCTGCCCCTCAACCGCACCAAACTGCCTTGGAACCAGCCAAGTATGGACTGAAATATCCAACAAACTGTAAGAAATAAAACTTCCCTTACCTAATTTTGGGCGTCAGGTATTTTGTCTCAACAATGAGAAAAAAGGAACCAAGACACCTAGTAAAGTGTCTTGGAGGCCCATCTCTCTTGTCGCATGTCATATTCCCTTCCTCTTTAAGACTGGATCATGGTCTGTGCCATACTGTTTGTCTATTCATCTTTCCATGGACACATGGGTTGTCATATGCACTATTGTGAGTAACACTGCTAGGAACATGGGTGTACTGATTTTTTTTTATATTTTTGAAGTTTTATTTTAAAGGGAAAACATAAAACAAAATTTCAAAACAAGATAATAGAAGAGTAACAATGGTTAATGTATTGCATATTGTTCTTTATTAGCTACTGAGAGAACAAGATGTAGGCATTTAATTGTCCAAACATTAGCACAAACCTTTCTTTTCAATGAACTAAAATAAATTAGTAGTATAACTATCTTAAGTATCTTGTTTGCATATATATATATATATATATAATTTTTTTATTTTCCCCTTCCTTGTTTCTTTTTTTTTTATTTTAAAGAGAATAAAACAAAACAAAACAAAACAAAAAACAGAACAAAGCAGATCAGAACAGAACAATGCAAGCATTACAGGCCTTCCAAACCAGACAAGAGGAAATCAACAATGGCTACCATAATGTCTCTTGTTTTCTTCAAAATAGCCGCCCATACCTTCTCACATATTGCAATCAAATAATAGAAAATAAGCTAAAACCAATCAAATCAAAGAATAAAAGCATTATTGGACTTCAAAACATGATGATAAGAAATCAGCAATGGCTACCATATCACATTTTCTTCAAAGTAGCTGTTCACACCATTGCACACAATAAAATCAGTTCTTGTAAACTCTTTAGGAGTAATTCTAGGCATGTATGAGCCTATACATGTACATCTATCCTTTCTGTGTTAGAGGGAGTAACAAAACAAAACAGACACAAAAAAACAAACAAAAGAGACACATAAATAACAATAACAGAAAACCCAAAACAATAACAATATAGACTTTCAAAACAAGGTGGTAGGAACATAATGAAGGTTGTTATTTTGTATAGTTATCTTCAAAAGTTACTCAGATTGCCAGATACAGACATGCAAAATTGATCTAATCCAATGAGTGTTAACTGTTTTGTTCCAAGAACTAATAGAATTAGTAGTACAAACGTCTTAGCTATCTTAAGTGTATATATATACAAATTTATATCTTTTTTATTTTCCCTTTTTCTTTTCTCCTTTTCTCTATCAATTTTTCCCCTTTGAACAGTTTCTTACCCTTTCATATTATTTATTAAAGATTTTGTATCTTACTTACTCTTTCAGTTTCTTACACTAGGGAGACAATATAGTGTTTACATATGCGGGTTTGATTTATTTTGCTTATGAATATTGTCTCAAGTCGCATCCATTAACCTATAAAAGCCTCAATGTGATCCTTCTTTATAGCTGAGTAGTACTCCATTACATAACAATTACCACATCTTTTTTATCCATTCTTCAGTTAATGGGCATTTGTATTGTTTTCAGGGTTTGGCTATTACAAACTGTGCTACTATAAACATGGGTGAACATATATCACTGTGGTATGACGTTTTCAGTTCTTCTGGGAATATGCCCAAAGTGGAATAGCTGGGTAAAATGGGAATTCCAATGCCAACTTTCTGAGCAACTTCCAGAGTGATTGCCACAGTGGTTGCGGTCTACATTCCAATCAACAGTGGAAAAGGGTTCCTTTTTCCCAACAGCCTCTCCAGCATTTGTTATTGGTTGTTTTCTTGATCCTGGTCATTCTTTCTGGAATCTCAGTGTTGTTTTAATTTGCATTTCTGTAATGACCAATGATGCCAAACATTTTTTCATGTATTTATTTGCCATTTGTATTTCTTCATCTGAGCAGTGTGTATTCATCTCAGATGCCCATTTAAGGACTAGGTCATTGAATTTCAGGAACCTAATCTTTTTTAATTCTTTATATGTTCTAGATAGAAGTCCTTTGTCTGAGGGACAAGGACTAAGATATTCTCCCAATTCATGGGCTTTCTTTTCACTCTGTTGGAGATTTCTTTTGACATGCAAAACCTTTTTAATAAGACAAGACCCCAGTTGTTGATTCTGGAAAGTATTTCCTGTGCAGTTTGATTTTTGTTCATGAATTCTCTGCCTACCCCTATGTCTTCAAGATTTCTACCTACTTTGTCTTCCAGCACATTTAGTGTTTGTATTTTAATATTTAGATCCTTGATCCATTTTGACTTTAGTTTAGTGCATTGTGATAGGCATGAGTCTAGTTTTAGTTTTCAGCATATGGAAAGCCAGTTTTTCCAGCACCACTTATTAAAAAGACTGTCTTTCTTCCAGTGAACATATTTGGCCCCTTTGTTAAATATGAGGTGGCTGATTGTGTTTCTAGTTGTGGTTGCATCTTCTAATCTATTCCATTGATCTTCAGGTCTGTTTTGATTACAGTGCCATACAGATTTTTTTCACAGTAGCTTTGTATTATAATTTCAAGTCAGGGATTGTGATGCCTCCTGCCTTGCCTTTGTTGCCCAGAATTGCCTTTGCTATTCTAGGTCTCTTCTGGTTCCAGATGAATTTTAGGAAAGATTTTTCTAGATCTGTGAGGTATGCTAATGGTATTTTGATTGGAATTGCATTAAATCTGTATAATAATTTTGGAAGAATGGCTATTTTCACAATGTTTGTTCTTTCTATCCATGAACAGGGAATGTCTTTCCATTTTCTGAAATCCTCTTCAATTTCTTTTTTCAGAGTACTGTAATGTTCACTGAATAGGTCTTTTACTTACTTCATTAGAGTGATTCCTAAGTGTTTCATTTTCTTGGATACTATAGTAAAGGGTGTGGTTTCTCTTATTTCTCTTTCAGTGAGTTTGTTATTTGTGTATGGGAATGCTATTGATTTCTCAGTGCTGACTTTGTATCCAACCACATTACTGTATTTGGTTATTGCACCTAAATGTCTTTCCATTGAGTTTTGGGGATTCTTATGGTTAATACATTGTGTCAACTTGAGCAGTT
>RJWT010024773.1:0-16355 GCA_004365215.1 Cuniculus paca | reverse complement strand
TTTTATTTTTGAGCTTACTTTTTAAAAACAATTTTTTTGTTTGTTTCTTTGAGACAGAGTCTCACTATGTAGTTCAAGCTGGCCTTGAACTCACTATGTACCCCAGGCTGGCCTCAAACTCTTGGCAATTCTCCTGCCTCAGTCTCCTGAGTGATGGGATGACACACATGTGTCACTGTATGTAGTCCTTTTTAAATTTTGAGACAGAGTCTTGTTAAATCTGAGTTGCTCAGGTTGGACTCAAATTTGATATCCTCCTGTTTCAGCCTTCCAGAGCCCTGGGATGGCAGGTGGGCTTGTACCATCATGCCCAGCTTTTTTTTTTTTTTTTGTCTTTTTGAGATAAGGTCTCACTATGCAGTTCAGGCTGGCCTTGGGCTCACTTTGTAGCCCAGGCTGGTCTTGAATGTGCAACAATCCTCCTGCCTCAGCCTCCTGAGTGCTTTTTTTTCAATTTTTTGCTAGGTGTGGTGACACGTGTCTGAAGGAGAATCACAGTAAGTTCAAGGCCAGCCTGAACTGCATAGCAAGACCCTGTCCCAAAAACTCAAACAAAGTTGGGTGTGGTGTATCCCAGTACTCGGAAGGCTGAGGCAGGAGGGTCATTTCGAGTTCGAGATGAGCCTGGGCTACAAAGTGAGCCCAAGGCCAGCCTGAACTGCAAAGTGAGACCCTGTCTCAAAAAACCACACACACACACACACAGACACACACACACACAGAAAAACAAAAACACAAACAAAACTTTTTTTAACGTGGCATTTCTCTTTGTCTCTCTGTCATCATTGTTAATACTACTGATACTATATACTAGGCACCGCTCTGCGTGTGGCTTCTGCGTCTTAAGTAATAGAATCCTCCGTCACGAGAGAGAGGTGCTGTTAGCTCCCATTGGCTGACGAGAAAACGAGACAGAGCAGTTTAGTGACACAGCCCCCAACCCATTGTAGTCTGGGTTGGTGCCCATAGATATCTAAACGGGCTCAAAATATAAAGAACAACAAATACCACCACCACACCCAACCTGAAAGTATGAACACATCAAGTCACTCCTGAGGGGGAGAAACGAGCACTACTCCGCTGCGGGGCTGGGAAAATGCAAATGATGAAGACATTCTGGGGAAGAAAATTTGAACAACAATAACAACAACAAAAAATCCCGATCACATAACCTTTGACTCTGTTTTCTTGGAACGACCGATCCCCCGTAGACGCCGGCTGGGGTGGGTGTTTATTGCGGCTTCTTGGCAGTCATATCATGGCTCGTAAAAGCGACGATGGAAAACAGTTTCGGTGACTGACAATGTAGCCATAGTTTTATAAATCGGGGCTCTCGGCTTGCTGTGGGAACGCTCCACACTCATTAAAAAGGATGAGACAGACCGGTATTTATGGACATGGAAAAATCCCTGGGAATGTTGATCTGTGGAAAAAAAAATAAGAACCCCAGCAGGGCTGGGTCCGGTCTGGCTACATTTACGTTCAGAGCATCTATGCTGTGCACGTACGCACATGCCTGGGAGCCGTGCCGTGTATGCCAAGCACCCAGCAGCTGCGAGCGCTTAGGGAAGGGGGGGGTGTATGAGAGAGTTTTGTTTTTGTTTTGAATTGTATTTGAAGATGGGGTCTCACAGCAGATTTCCCAGTCTGACCTCAAATTTGTGATCCTCCTGCCTCAGCCTCCCAAGGAGCTGGGTTTGTAGGTGTGCATCACCACACGCTGGGGGTGAGAGTTGAAGGGGGAATTTCTGTGATTTTATTTTGCTATTCCTTCACCCTTTGACAATGAGATTGGGGTGTGTGTGTGTGTGTGTGTGTGTGTGTGTGTGTGTTGGGGGTGCCGGAGGGATGGGGATGCTGGGGATGAAACCCATGCTAAGCAAATGCTTTTCCATAGCCTGACATGTTGATTTTTTCTGTTTTGTTTTGTTTTTGGCTTTTGTTTCTTGAGACAGGGTCTCTCTATGCAGCCCAGGCTGGCCTTGAACTCACTATGTAACTCAGGCTGACCTCGGACTTGCAGTGATCCTCCTGCCTCAGCCTCCTGAGTACTGGGGTGACAGGGATGTGCCACTGTGCCCGGCTGTATTATTTTGAGAATCTGTAAAGCCCCAGAAAAATCTTGTTAAGGAAAGATTAAACATTCCTTGAAATCATGACCCCTCACACCACGGTCATTTTAGATTTTCCCTGCTGTAATTCAAACTGGGATGATGGGCCTTTCCGTCCTGACAACTAAACCCAGAACTTTTGCACTGACCTACACTCCCAGGTCAGTTTATGCATTTATTTTTTATTTTGAGACAGGGTCTTGCTAACTCACTAAGACACCCAGGCTGGGCTTCAGCTTGGGATCCTCCTGCCTCAGCCTCCCAGAACACTGGGATTATAGGTGTGTGCCACCACATCTGCTGGTAGTACTTTCCTTCCCTTCTCTTCTTTTCGTGTTTGTTTCTTTTTGTGGTGCTGGGGATGGAACCCAGGATTCTGCTAGGGATTCTACTGCTAAATTGCATCCCCAGGGCCGGGCATATAGCTCAGTGGCACAAACACCTGCCTGGCAAGCGTGAGGTTGTGAGTTTGATTCCTGGAACAAAAAAAAAAGTGAAAAAGAAAAATATTGCATCCTAGCCCTACATATTAATCTTTAACAGCATCTTTGATGGTCTCTTTTCTTCTTTCTCTTCTTGGAATGGAGTTTTGCTACATTGCTCCAATTGGCCCCCACTCCTGGACTCAAGAGAGTCTCTTACTTAGCATGGTGTCATCCCAGTGCGCAGGAGGCTGAAGCAGAAGGATCCCCTCCAGTCCGAAGCCAGCCTGGGCCACGTGGTGAGTTCAAGGCCACTCTGGACTGCAAAACGAGATTCAAAGCTGGGTTTGGTGGCGCACTCCTGTAATCCCAGCACTCGGGAGGCTGAGGCAGGAGGATCACTGCAAGTTTGAGGCCAGCCTGGGCTACAAAGTGAGCTCAAGGCCAGCCTGAACTGCATAGCGAGTCCCTGTCTCGAACAGACCAAAAAAAAAAAAGTCACTTACCTCAGTCTCCCAAAGAGCCAGGACTACCCTGACCCCGGCCGCATGCTGCTCCCCGCTTGGTGACTGAAGGAATGGGGACAGGTATGTGTTCGTCACTTCCCTGCCTGCTCTGAGGGAAGAACCCAGTGGTGGAGGGACCCGAAGACCCACCCCGCCAGACGACGCACTTTGCCACATCGCCCTGGAAGGCAGCACCAACCGTCTGCTCGTCCTGGTCGTTGGCGCCAGGCCGTGCCGCATTGCAGACGCGGATGCAAACCCCCCAGGGGCTGAGGGAGGGCTCGGGGCAGGACGTGTGCTGGGCGCTGCGTGTGAGGCTGTGAGTTCCATTCCCAGTGCCCCTGAGGGAGAAAAAGGAAACCCCAGCAGAGAGTTGCAATGTAAAATATCCATGGGGATGAACATTTCGAAATGGTTCCCTTTACAAAAGGACCAGAAAGCATAAGATACTTCAAAATAAATTTAATTAAGAAACTACCAGGCTACTATAGCAGGAGCCAGCTTTGGTGGCGCTCACCTGTCATCCCAGCACTCGGGAAGCTGAGGCAGGAGGATCGCTGCACGTTCCAGGCCAGCCTGGGCTACATAGTGAGTTCGAGGTCCCATTCTATCTCTGACTTTGTTTCCCATTTAACCCTTGTAACAACCCTACTTTGCTTTACATTTTATAAATAAGCTGGGGTCCAGGATGGCGAAGTTCAGTGCTGCTCTAGTAAGCAGATTCCACAGTCCACCCCATGCCTGGTTTTTTTTTTTGAACTAGAATGTCTGTAGGTCACTAATTTGCCCAGGCTAGGCTCAAACTTGTAGCTGTCCTGCCTCAGCCTCCCAGGATATTGAGATTATAAATGTGTGTGTAACCATGTCTAGCTTTTTAAAACTTTTTTATTTGAGTCGGGCGTGGTGGCTCACCCCTGTAATCCCAGAACTTGGGAGGCTGAGGCAGGTGGATCGTTGTAAGTTCGAGACCAGCCTGGGCTACAAAGTGAGCTCAAGGCTAGCCTGAATGGCATAGTGAGATCCTGTCTTAAAAACAGGGCTGGGGATCTAGCTCAGCGGTCTAAGCGCCTGCCCGGCAAGCGCAAGGTCATGAGTTCAATCCCCGGTGCCACAAAAAAAAATTTTTTTTTTTATTTGTTCATGCACGTAGTGCATAATGATTCTCTTCCTCATGGGGAGCTGGTGTACCCACAAAACACATCTCAATTCTTTTTTTACCCCTTCCCCTCCCTCCACCCTTCCTCCCCTCTATCTGCATTTCTTGGTCCCTTTCCCTTTTGCAAAAGATCTATCGTCCTGTTTATTACCTATATTTTATTTTTCCCTATCTTTCTAACTTGGGTTTTGCATATAAGGGAAACCATGTGATATCTAAATTCATGTGTCTGGTTTATTTCACTTAACTTCATGGCCTCCAGGTGCATCCATTTTACCACAAACAACTCAAGTCTATCCTTCTTCACGGCAGAGTAGTGCTCCACTGTGTGTAAATACCGCATTTTCTTTCTCCAGTCTTCTGTTGCCGAGTTGTTTTCTTTTTGAGATGGGGTCTCCCCATGTTGCTCAGGCTGTCCGCATGCTCCTGGGATCAAAGGATCCTCCTACCTCAACCTCAACACAGCTGTGACTACACTGCATACCACCATGCCGGTCTTGGCAGTCTGACTTTAACTAGAAACCTCAGGGTTGAAGCTCCAGGCAGATGCTCGAGGCCCTGAGTTTCTGACCTTTCTGACATCATACATTCTTGACTTATTCTGTAAGTTCTTTTGGTTTTGAAGGCAATACAGGCTCTGTCATGATCAATCGATTCCACCACGGCCCACCCCTTTTGAGACATTTGTTGAGTCTATCAAAGATATCAATCCATTGTAATTTGGTCGCACATATTCTCATATCGATTTGTTTTATGACTTCTTTTTTTTTTTTCTTGGTACCAGGAATTGAAGCCAAGACCTTCACACTGAGCTAAATTCCCGGCCCCTTTTATTTATTTATTTTTATTCTGAGACAGGTTCTCACCAAGTCGCTAGGTTGCTGAGGCTGGGTTTGATCTTGTATTCCTCCTGCCTTGGCCTCCCCGGGTACTGACATTCCAGCTACCCCCTTGGCTTGACTCCTGCCTTATTTCTTTGTCTAGCACTTCTAGGAAAAAAAAAATTTAAACCCTGCACAGTATTAGGCATCTCCATTTCTTTTCTAGTTTCCGCCCCCACCTTTGGTTTTTGACACAGGGTCTCACCCTGTAGTGCAGGCTGGTCTTGAACTCACTGCGTAGCCCAGGCTGGCCTTGAACTGGTGGTGATCCTCCTGCCTCAGCCTCCTGAGTGTTGGAACTACAGGCATGAGATATTATGTTGGCATTTTTTAGTTTTTGCATGAATTCAATTTGGCTTTTACTTGAGCCTTTTTTATCAGAGTAGCATGTTATCTTTCTAATCCCTTTCTGATGTGTATCGACAGGTATTGTAAGTACACAGGGACACCTGCCTAAATTCCACTTGACAGAGATGTCCGTGGATTCTTTTCATCTCTCTGGACCAGTTTGGGACTGTCTTACAGAATGGATATAATGCAGTACTGAGTTCCTTAATTGTCTTCTAGGAGTTAGATAGATTTCATTTTCTTAATAGTGTATATATTTTTTGAGACAAGGTCTTTCTATGTTGTCCAGGCTGGCCGTAACCTTGAGGTGATCCTCCTGCCTCAGCCTCTCGAATGCTGGGATTACAGGCATACACTACCATGCCTGGCAAAGTTTCACATTGTGAACAACTTCATTTTATCATTTGACATGGTTTGGTGTTTGGATTTTGAGAAATATTTGCCTAACCTTAGATGGCCTCATCTAGTTTTATAGTTTTTGCTTCTAACTTTAGGTCTATCATGCACTTCACATTCATTTTTATACATGGGCTAAGGGTCAGGGTTCATTTATTGCATGTAGGTATATAATTTTTTCTGCTCCATTTGCCAAAAAGACATGCTGGATGTGGTGGTGCACTCTTGTAATCCCAGCACTCAGGAGGCTGAGGCAGGAGGATCACAGCAAGTTCAAGGCCAGCCTGGGCTACAAAGTGAGTTCAAGGCCAACCTGAGCTACACCGTGAGACCCCATCTCAAAAATAAAAAAGGCAAAAAGACAAAAAAAAAAAAAAAAACAAAACCAAAAAACCCCAGCCGGGCTTGGTGGCTCACGCCTGTAATCCCAGCACTCGGGAGGCTGAGACAGGCGGATCATTGCAAGTTCGAGACCAGCCTGGGCTACAAACTGAGCTCAAGGTCAGCCTGACCAGCATAGCAAGACCCTGTCTCAAAAATACAAGAGCTGGGTATCTAGCTCAGCGACCTAAGCGCCTGCTTGGCAAGCATGAGGTTGTGAGTTCAATCCCCAGTGCCGCCAAAAAGAAAAAAAAAACCACCACCACCACCTCCAACAGCAACACAACCGAAAAAGATTATGTTTTTCATTGAGTAATTTTTTTTCATTGACTTATTTTGACATCTTTATCAAGATCAACTGATCGTAACTGTGAGGGTCTATTTATGAGCCTTAATCTATTCTATTTGTACATATGCCTATTCATATACCTATTTCATATTGTGTTTTAGTGCCTCAGTCTCCCAGGCCCTGTAATTAACAGGCATAGTATTTCATGTGTTTGACGTTATTATAAATGATATTGGGGGGTCAGGGGTATGACTCAGTGGTGCAGCACCTGCCTGGCAAGTGCAAGGTCCTGAGTTTGATTCCCAGTACCCCCCCCAAAATGGCATTGATATTTTAAATTTTCAGTTGTCCATGGTTAATATATAGAAACACAACTCATATACAACTCACTTCTTTTTTATGTTTGAGTGTTTTTTGTTTGTTTTCTTGAGACAGGGTCTTTCTAGGTAGCCCAGTCTGACCTTGAACTCATGCCACTCCTCCTGCCTCAGCCTCCAAATGCTGGGATCACAGGCATGCGCCACCATGCCTGGCTCACAACTCATTTCTATGTATGACTTTGCTCAACTTATTTATTGAGCCTAGCAGCCTTTATGTACATGTTGTGATTTTTTAGTGTAGGTGATCTTGTTTTTCTCATTCGGTGTCTTTTTTTTTTTTTTTGTAACAGGGATCGAACTCATGACCTCGAGCTTGCAAATTTGGTGTCTTTTTATCTGTGTAGATAATCACATGTAACTCCTTTTCCAATCTGTGTATTTGTCTCTCCTCTTGTCTTCTGTGCAGTGTTGAGCAGAGATAGCTTACAGCAGATGTTCTTGCCTTACTTCCACTCCCAAGATGAAACATTCAGTCCTTTACAACAAAGAATGATACTTGTTCTGTGTAAAGTAGAGAAAATCCCCCTTTTTTCCTCAGTTGGCTGAGAAGTTATTTGATCAATATCATGAATGAGAGTGTTTTTGTGTTCTTTTTGAGACAGGTTTTTGCTACGTAGCCCAGGCTGGCCTTGAACTCACTGTGCCGCTGAGGCTGGCCTCAAACTTGTGGTGATCCTCCTGCCTCAGCCTCCCAAGTGCTGGGATGACAGATGTGCACCACTCTCCATATAGTTATGATGGCTGTTGGATCTGTAGTGATAGCCACTCTGTTAGTTCAATATGCAAATCAGCTCCCAACCTCTGCTGCTGTTACAGTTTCTATTGGTCCAAACAAGTCACATGGCCCAGCCCTGAGTGGGTGTGGGCGGGGCTTCCTCAGGTATGGGTACCGATCTTTCTCTGGCGTAAATTTCTGCTTCTAAGGTTTGTTGATATTATTTACATATGATTTTGTGTGACCAGCTTTACTTATCTAGTGCACGAGGAGTAGTATGCACCAAGCCCTCCTTGTCACATGAATGACCTGTCTCACCTCTCTCTGCAAGGACAGGAATTGAAATCAGCGCATAATTGTGCCCATGATCCACATGACATCACACCAAAGGACAGAGGCTGTGTCTGTCTTCGTCCAGTTTATAGTCTCAGCCACTAGCACACAGTACATGCTCTGTTAATTAACATACTCAGGGTGAGCCAGGCGTGATAGTGGTGTGCGCCTGTCATCCCAGCACTCGGGAGGCGAAGGCTGGAGAATCACCCCGAGTTCGAGGCCAGCCTGGACTACATAGCATGACTGTGTCTCAAAAAATAATTAAAAAACAAATAAACAAAGAAACCTCCAAGCCGGGCCTGGTGGCTCACGCCTGTAATCCCAGCACTCAGGAGGCTGAGGCAGGAGGATCGTTGCAAGGTCAAGACCAGGTTGGGATACAAAGTGAGCTCAAGGCCAGCCTGAACAGTACAGTGAGACCCTGTCTCAAAAAGACAAGGGCTGGGGATTTAGCTCAGTAGCCTAAGCGCCTGCCTGGCAAGTGCAAGCTTGCCAGTTCAATCCCTGATGCCACAAAGACAAAAACAAAAACCTCCAAAGGAAAAACCTGTGATTGCTACAAATTACTCCATACTCCAACAATTATTAATTATGCTCAGATCTTGGGCAGATCAGGCACTTTAACCAAGAAGTGAGGTAGAGGAGAAGGAGCGGGAGACAGAGTAATGGAGACTCGAAAATTGAGAAGACAGGGAAACAGAGTCTATAAATGTTAATTGAGCACCTACTGTATGCATGCTTCTGCTAAAGAAATACCTCTGTAATCTTAGCACTCTGGGAGGCTGAGGCAGGACACCTGAAGTCCAAACCCAACCAGGACAATGTGTGATTTAAACAGGAGATTAAATCAAAACAAACAAACAAATCAAATAACTCTGCAGCTAACAGAGCTACAAAAAAATGCTTCTCTCAATAGTCAGCTCCCCGGTTGTGAAAGGAATCAAGGATAGGCTGTACTCCGTGCACTGTGGGTAAAGCTTTGGATTAGCTGGTGTTGAAGGATTCTTTTATTTTTGTTTTTAAATACAGGGTCTTGCTAAATGATTTCAGCTGATCCTGAACTCACTATGTGTGTGTAGCACAGGCTGGCTTCAAACTGGTGGTGATCTTCCTGCCTCAGCCTACCCAGTACTGGGATGATGGGTGTGTGCCACCAGGCCTGGCAAAGGATTCTTTATCTCTAACACTCTGCAGTTTCACAGCAAAAAGTGAAAAGACAGGAGGCGGGCAGAGAGCGCACAGTGAGGACCCAGAGGTGGGAGGGTGGGGCTGTGGGGGAGAACAGCTCAGCAGAGGAGTGGTGAGGAGACACGGGCAGACTTTCTTGCTTTGCAGCGTGTAGGGTGTGGGAACCTAGGGCCTTGAGAATGCCTGGCAAACGCTAACCACTGGGCAGCACCCCCAGCCCCTCTCCGACTCCCTAATCTGCCTCCTCCCTCTGTCCCTTTGCCTCCCTGTGAGTCACACACCCTTGAGCCTATTTCTGCTAAGGTCACTATGAACATCAGGATTCCGAGTCTAATGTGACCACATCACTTGATCGAACGCATTTCCGGGCCAGCCCTGGACGTGGGTGGCCACTCCTGTGTTCTGAAGTCCTCCTGGGTTTCCTCCCCTCCTCTTTCTCCTCCATCCTCTTCCTCTGGATTGATTCAGCCTCCCTCTTGGTCTCCCAGTAGCTGCCATTTCTCTGACTCTCACTGCTGTATCCCCACCCTCAAGTGTGACTCAGGAGTCCAGGTCTGCAGGGTCCTGAGCGGTGAGGTCCTGGCAAGCCCAAGTGTGTATGTGGTTCGCTTTCTCCCGTGCATCCCCGAGCCAGGTCCTCATGGTTGGCAGGGACACAGTACAAAGGGCTCAGAGTGATCAGAGGTCCTGGGGGCCACAGGCTGCACCTGCATGGAGCCGTGCACAGCTCCCCCACTCTGGAAGTCACTTGCCTTTTGTTTTGCAGATCTGCCGAGTCCCAGCCCAGTTTCAGTCTGCCCAGAGACCTCCTCCTCCCAGGCGGAGGAGAGGCAGGAAAGCCAGGAAGTGGACAGAATGTTTCTTCCATCAAGGACAAATGAAAGACAAAGGACACACTTGAGATCTCCTCTCTGCTGCGTATTTGTGTATTTGCTTTTCAATTTTTATTTTGAGACAGAGTCTTGCTGAGTTACCCAGGCTGGGCTCAAAGTTGCTTGCAATCCTCCTGCCTCAGCCTCCCAAGTGCTGGGATGACAGGTGTGTGCTGCCTTGCCTGGCTCCTTGCCATCATTTCACAGCTCAGTAGCTTGCTTTCTGTTCACACCGAGCAATCTCCCACCGTCCAGATGGGCTGCCGTGCGTTTATCCTGTCACCTACCGAGGGACAACATCTCAGCTCTTGCAAATCTCCCTGCTCTTCTGAAGCTGAGAGAGGGTCTGGGGCTCAGTCACCCTTTGGGGACCCAGGGTCTTCCCAGAGACACCCAGGCTGTGACTCAGCATGACTTGTGGAAGGAAGACTCCAGACTCCCAGCCTCTCTGATGGCCCACAGGGACCCAAAACAACGTGTCCCAGCCAAAACTGCCCATCCTCACCACCCCAGTGCCCCCCCCGTCTCATGTCCCCATGGCTCGAAGAGCACCGCCACTGTCTACCAGTTGTGACACCGGTCCAAGCCCCACCCTCCCTTTCCTTAATCCTATCTGCACCCGGCCCCAGCCACACCCTGGGGTGACCTCCATCTCAGTACCCTGGGGTGACTGTGGTCCACAGGCTGGCACCTGTAGGTTGCCTTGGAAACAGCATCTCCTCAAGGCCACCGTGGCCCACAGACAGCATTGGTCTCTCTGGACCCAGTTAGCAGCCTCGGTCGTGGCATTGGCCAGCGCGTGGTTTCCAAGGGCACTGTGACTCAGCCCACTGCGGGTGCATTTGCTGAGCTTCCTGCAATGCTCCGGGTCCTCCTCGGCAAAGCAAGCTCTGTTCCCAAACACGGACAGTGCTAACACTGAGAGATGCAAGAGTAGCGCTCCTAGAAGTGTGAGCTGCAGGCCGTGCTGGTCGTGAATTGTTGATTATGCGTCCAGATGAGACAGAATGGAGAAGAAGAAGTGTTTAGAAGCTGTACAGAAACTGGACACAGTCATTTCAGGGTTGGGGGGTTTATCTTTTGCACATCTTTTGTGTTTTTTTGGTTTTTTTTTTTTTTTTTTTGGTACCAAGAATTGAACTCAGGACCTTGCACTTGCCTGGCAGGTGCAATGCCTCTGAGCTATATCCCCAGCATCTCTTGTGTTTTGTTTTGTTTTGTTTTGTTTTGAGCTAGGTCTCACACTATAGCCCAGGCTGACCTCGAACTCGCAGCAATCCTCCTGGCTCAGCCTCTCAAATTCGGGGATCACAGGTATGCACCACTGTAGTCAGCTTGTATGTCTTTTAAATTGTTTTTTAATGAATAGAGTTTTGCTTTCTTTCAGAACCCAGTGTCTTCACACTGAGTTACATTCCCAGTTCTTTTTTATTCTTCATTTTGATACAGGGTCTTGCTAAATTGCCCAGGCCAGGCTTGAACTCATGACCCTCTCGCCTCAGCCTCCCAGGGAGGTGAGATTAAGGTATGTGTCATCACCCCTGGTGTAATGAATGGACTTCAAAGGAATAGGGTTTTGTTTTGTTTTGCGCACACGCACACACAGACTTTCTTCTGCTATTAACATCTTCTCCGAGCTCAACACATTTGCTATAGTTAATGAACCAACTTACACACCTGGTTATTAACTCACGGGTTTCTCCATTGTGTCCCCAATGCCCTCTCCTGTCCCAGCTCCCCATCTAGGGTTTAGGGTCCTCACGAATGTTTCTTGTCGGAGTCGGGGATGGGCGTCAAGGCTCAGCCTCTCGGGGCAAGCGCTCTTCTCACCTGCGTCCCAGCAGGGTTGAGATGGTCTGTTATAGAATATTTCCTTCTTTTTCTTTTTTTATTAAATTTATTTTTATTGGTGCGTGTCTGCAGTACATGGTGTTTCCTGTCCTTGTGTGAGGTTGGTCAATGCACGGAACACGTCTTAATCCTGCTGTCATCTCTCACCCTTCCCTCCATCTCTCAATCTGCTTTCCCATTGCAGAAAGATCTGTACTCTTAGTATCTATCTTTTTTTTTTGTACTGGGACTCGAACTCAGGGCCTCAGGCTTGCCAGGCAGGCACTGTGCTGCTGAGCTACATCCTTGGTTCAGTATCTTTTATTTTGATCCTTACTTGTATTTTCTTTTCTTTGTACCAGGGATCAAACTCACGACCTTGCGTTTGCCAGGTAGGCGCTTGTGCCGCTGAGCTAAATCCCCAGCCTCCTTACTTGTATATCGAGTCTCATAGAAGAGAAACCGTGCAATGGGCAGAACACATCTTGGTTGGAAACGTCTGAGGTTTGGGGGAGGAGGCACACGGAGGTAAATTCTGTGCTGATGCTACGGAGTGACAACTCTTGGAATAATTTATGACCCTGGGCTTGACCTCAATAACTTGCTAAACTAGTGTGGTTGGCAGTGTTCTCCAATGAAAGGTTAATCTCAATCTCTCTTTCTCTAGTACCTGCACCTCAGGAATGTGGAATTATGTCCCCATCCTAGAGGACAGAGGATCCATATAGATTATTTGGAATTCTCCTTTATAGGAAGTTTGTCCCTTGTCCCATATGGTCAGTTGATTTGATCTTTTTGTTTTTTTGTGACAGAGTCTCACTGTTAACCCAGGTTGGCCTAGAACTAGCTACAATCCTCCTGCCTCAGCTTCCCGAGTGCTGGAATTCCAGGTGGACACCACCACACCCAGTTTTGATCATGTATTTCTTTTTTTCCTTTTTTGCAGCACCGGGGATTGAACTCACGACCTTGCGCTTGCAGGGCAGGCACTTAGGCCGCTGAGCTAGATCCCCAGCCCTGGTGTTTTTGAGACAGGGTCTCACTATGCCGTTCAGGCTGGCCTTGAGCTCACTTTGTAGCCCAGGCTGGTCTCGAACTCACAACGATCCGCCTGTCTCAGCCTCCCGAGTGCTGGGATTACAAGTGTGAGCCACCACGCCCGGCTTTGATCATGTATTTCTATCAGCGTGGACTGGTGAATATTTATTGTATCCTTTGGTTCATAATCCATGATCATTTAACTTATTTTATTGTCCAGCAGCTTAGGCATTGGGGACTCTATA
This sequence comes from Cuniculus paca, assembly GCA_004365215.1. Classification (NCBI taxonomy): domain Eukaryota; kingdom Metazoa; phylum Chordata; class Mammalia; order Rodentia; family Cuniculidae; genus Cuniculus; species Cuniculus paca. The sequence goes on along the minus strand of RJWT010024773.1, from coordinate 3,261 downwards.
AGTTGGCTCTGGGCCTCGTTCCTACACCTTTATCCTTGTGGGTTTCTGTAGTTGTTAAGAGTTTGTTGGTTGTTTCTTAATTTCTGGCACTATCTATGACTTTAAATTTTATTTTCCTAGAAATTCCTTATTTTTCTTGTATTTTTCTCTTTGAGGTCAGGTCTTTGTATATTGCCCAGGCTGGCCTCAAAATTCTGGGCTCACACCTATAGTCCCACCATTTGGGAGGCCGAGGCAGGAGGATCACCATGAGCTTGAGACCAGTGAGTTCAAGGGCAGCTTGAACTGGGTAGGGGGACCCTGTTTTGAAAAATTATTTACTAATTTTTTTCTTGGTTTTTTGAGACAAGGTCTTACAATGTAATTCAGGCTAGCCTCGAATTCATGGCAATCCTTCTGCCTCAGCCTCCCAAGTGCTGGGATACCCATGCCTGGCTCAATAAATTACTTTGATATGTTTTGAAAAGATCTCCCAGAGGGTCCTGATGATATGTCTTCTCCCCTGAGGATGACCTCCACGGGGGTGGCCAATAGCACTGCTCTATCACTTGCTGTGGTTGGAGTTGCAGGAGGATCTCAAACCTCCTTGTACAGACCTCACTGACCTCATCTGAGGGTCACAGGTGTTCAGAGATGGCGGGACCAGCTGCGTGACAGCATTGCCCCTCCAGCTGGTGGACACTGGGTCCAGCTCATCAGGGCTCAAGTCCTCTTCATACCCTTGCCATGTGACATCAGGTGTGCATCTGCAACCTGGCTACAGTCTTTGTTGTGTCGCAGTCACTGGTCTTCATCACGAACCTGTGATCCCAGCTGTTTTCAAGGCTGAGGCAGGAGGATCGTTTGGATACACTCATAACATAGTCAGGGATCACTGTAGGGATAGGAAGACAGGCAGGATCCTGGGCCCTTCCTGCTGCTCATTAAAAGCTGATTTGAGCCTGGTGTGGTGGCACACATCTGAAATCCCAGTACTCAGGAGGCTGAAGCAGGAGGATCATTTCGAGTTCAAGGCCCACCTGGGCTACAAAGTGCATTTGACACCGGTCTACCTCAAAAAGACAAGAAAAAAAAAAGACAAGAAAAAAAAGCATGTTATTCTGGGACACCAAGGATTTAAATGCCATTTTCGCTCTGAACTGTGACTACTCTCAGGCCTACAAAAGCCCACTAATCAACTAACATCAGGGAAAAGGTTGGCTTTCCTTTCATGTCACTCGTCCCTCTAACTCTTGGGTTTGATCTCTTCTCAGTTTTGCATATAGATAAGTTACTGGTCCAGTGAGTATCGGCTCTGATAGTTGCCGGTAAAACAAGGTCAATGAGCCTTGCGTTTACATAATCTCACCCCCTTCAGGATTGAGGGCGCCAGGATTGAGGGAGCGATTTTCCAGGACATCCAGCTAGGCCTGGAAGTCTCCAAGCATCGCCCCAAAACTGTAATCCTCCAGAATCCCAGGAAGAGCAGATTCCACCCCCCTCAGACCATCACAGATGTAGACACCCCTCAGCCAAAGGACCCCAGACCCAGATGACAATGGAGCAGCCCTTTCCCATCTCCCCTCTAACTTTCCAGGTAAAGCTTTTTCCCCTCTGTGAACTTGTGCTTTCATTTTAAATCCCACTTCCGCTCAAGTAAGAACTCAAACTAGCCAGCCACAGATTGAGCCCGTAGGTTCCAGGCCATTCTGGGCAACACAGCCAGATCCTGTCTCAAATGAAAAGAAAGAAAAGTGGAGCCAGGCGTGGTGGCAGCCAACTATAATTCCAGATTTTAGGAGGCTGAGGCAGGAGGATCACAAATGTGAGCCCAGACCCTGTCTCAACAAACAAACAATTGATTAATTAATTAAAACAATTGCTAGGTGTGGTGGCGCATGCCTGTAATCCTGGCACTTGGGAGGCTGAGGCAGGAGGATCGTTGCAAGTTCGAGACCAGCCTGGGCTACAAAGTGAGCTCAAGGCCGCTCTGAACTGCATTGTGAGACCCTGTCTCAAAAAGACCAAAAAAAAAAAAAAATTAAAACCACAACACTGGGCATGATGGTTCACACCTGTAATCCCAGCACTCAGGAAACTGAGGCAGAAGGATCACCATGAGTTTGACACCAGTCTGGCCTACAAAGCAAGATCGTGTCTCAAAGAATCAAAACCCTCTCATGAATGTGATCATTATGTAGATCTAAAACGGACCAATAAAATCTGATTAAAAAAAAAACCAAAACTCAAAAAACAACAGCCCACCTCCCAGAAATCCAACTCTCCCCAAGGTCATTATTTTAGGCTTCTCGAAAGAATTCAACCATTGTGCTAGGATGGGGGTGAGGATTCAGTGAGATGCTGCTAGGCGCGTAACACACTAAAAAGCCGGGATGGCTCAGTGTGACGGAGACTTCGCGCAGGCAGGTAGAGCTCGGCGGGTGATTTTTATAGGGGTTCCCCTATTTGCCCCAAACCCCTGACCCACAAACCCTCGGTTACCCCACCCTGGGCGTCATAGCCTGGCTAATGAGTTGGAGGCCACAGCCCAGGGCGCTGCCAGCAGAGGAAGGAGGAGGAGGGGAGAAATTTGGGGGGCGGCGTCTTGGGGTGCGGCCGGGCTCCTGGCCGTGCACACAGGGGAGCCAGTGTGTCTGTGCCGGGCCTCAGGACCAGCGCCCCGGGGGGAGGCGGGCCCCGCTTCCAGCGGCCTGTGTGGGCGGGGCGGGGCGGCCCAGCCTGGCGTTCCGGTCGGCCCGGTGTGGGGGCTGGGCCAGCGGAGGCCCTGGCGCCCGGGGCGGGGACACCGACCCGCTCTGTTCCGATGGCTGCTGCAGCCCCTCCTGGGACGCGAGGCCTGTGCGGGCGCATCCGCCCCGCGTCCCCGGAGTGCGCGCAGCCAGCGGCAGGTGCAGTCTTCACCCGGGTTTGTCCTTGGGGTCCCCGCAGGTCATGGGAACCTTCCCGGCCAAAGCAGGCGCGCACGTGAGCCTGCAGGACACGCCGAGCTCGCGGGAACGCCTGCTTTGCCCGGTCGCCTCCCCGAGGCCAGGAGCCCCCGAGGCCAGATGGGGAAACTGAGGCCCGCCGCGGGAAGGACCTGGCCTAGGTGCCTTAGGGGGACTGGGATGGAAGCCGAGGCAGGAGGACAGGCGCACAGGCGTTGTCCCACGTGTACTCCTGCACACACACACACACACACACACACACACTCACACACAACAGCAGTCTAGACAGGCGTGCACAAGCCCAGCGCCCCTCCCTCGGCCCGCGCACCCCTCC
>RJWT010024772.1:0-16376 GCA_004365215.1 Cuniculus paca | reverse complement strand
TCTTCAGACTGTTTTGTAGTGAAATCAAAATTTCTTAAGAATTTAAAGATTACTCAATGTTTGACAAATGTTTGGTCAGACTGTACAATGTGTTCTAATATGATTCACTGTTCCTGAAAGTGGGAAAATCTACTTCCAGTTCTTAAGTCAGGAAAATTCTGTAACTTGATTCCTCTGTAAAGGGACATGATTCTGGCACCAGCTGCCATTATTCTCTCACATTTTTCCTCCTTTCTCTTTAAATTTCTTCTGGCCGTGCTCTATTATTCCATGAACCTTTAGGTTTCACTCTTTGTAATCTGATGCCCCATTCAGCAGTGTGCAAGAAGCTGTCTCACTTTATTTTAGCTCTCCTCAGTTGCTCTGCTTTCTTTAACTGAATGTGTGGCTTATTCATTGTTTAGGTTTTCCTCTTTGAGGTACTGTGTATTATGACAATGCTTTATAAAGAAAGTGTGAGTTTCACGTAATGAATATTTAGTTTTATTTCTTTGATATATTTCATAGAGAAAGTACACTGAAATATGTCCCAAACGCCTATCTTCTCCTAAGACATACCTACATACTCATTCTTTTATTTTTTTCAATTCAGTTTTAATTTTCATCAGGTATACATGATCATTAAAGAGTCAAACAGTTACACTTAACAATCATTGCATAAAAAGCAGGTCTTGAGGACACCTCAGCAACTACTCAGTCTCCCAAACACTTTCAACTCCGTTTTGCTGCTGGGTTTGGTGTTTAACTATCTCAAAACAGCATACTTTCTGGATGCTTCCTGATTTTTTTAAAAGCACAATTTATTGGCTTCCCTCTTTGGAAAATGAGGATTTAATTTTTTCCTTACTCTCATCCCCAGTACATCTAGTCACAGTTCTTCTCCATTCATCCTTTTATCAGTATGTCAGAATTTCGTTCAGATCAAAAACATTGTATTATTTTGTCAGTGTGTGGCTATTTTGAATTGTACAGTTTGCTAAGGTTTTCATTTGTTTCCCAAGCTGCTTATTTTTCCCAATATTAATAAATGTTTTGTTTTATTTCTTCTGTCCTTTCTGTGTTCATTATTAGTTAAACCCAAAGTGTCTTCAAATTGTGGAAACATTCTTTCAATCCACTGGAACGTGGGGGATTCACCCTGTTAGTCTTACTACTTGCTTGAATCCGTGCTGGTACATAATTGACAACTCCTGACTCTTATTCACTATCATCTTTGGGGGTTCCCTTTGTCTCCCTGTTGAGTTCTACCTATTTCTTGGATCCCATGTCTTCTTTCTTGGTTAGTGTGTCTGCTCTAGAGAAATACTCCCTCAAGTAACTTCCTGAGAAAAGGTGCTTAGGAGTAAATTTTTGAGGTCATGCTTGTCTGAAAACTTCTTTAGTCAATCTAGGCATACAATTGATAGTTTGACTGGGTCTAGAATTCTAAGTTGGTAATGATTTTCCCTCAAAATTCTGGCGGCAGTGGGCTCCATTGTCTCTTAGCATCTTTACATTTTGCATGTAACCTATTTTTTAATTTAATTTCTGGTAGTTTTTTGGACTTTACCATTGTCTTCAGATTTTAAAGTTTCATGATGATATGCTGCTATGGTTTAAGTATGATTTATGTCCCCCAAAGGCCTATTGTAATCGAAGGCTTGACCCACACAGTATGGCATGTTGGGAGGTTGCAGAATCTTTGGGTGGTAGAGACTGGTAGAAGACCCTTAGATTACTTGAGGGTGTACTTTGGAAAGGACTCTGAGGCCTCAACTTCTCTAAGTGACTTCCTGTTTAGTGTATAAACTTTTCCACACACGTGTGCCTCTGTCATGATGTGACATAGATGAGAAAAAGTTGATGCCAGTTCCATGCTCCTAAACATTCAAAATGGGAGCTAAGTAGACATCTCTACTTCATAAGTAGCCCATTTTAGTTATTTCTTCATTGTAATGCTAGTTGACTAATACATACACCTTCTTAGTGTTTTAATTTACTCTCAGCAATCAATACAACTTTTAAAAATTGAAAACTTTTGTTTCTTAAATGATTCTTTGATTTTCTACTTTTCATATTTTTTTCTGAAACCTCTACTGTTTGGATTTTGGACTTAGACTGACCCTTTAAATGTCTTCTCTTTGCTATTTCCAATCAGTTTAACTTTCCTTCTGCTTTCTGAAAGATTTCTTTATCTTTACATAATAATTCTAAAACATTTTTATTTTTGTAATTATTATTTTAACTTCTGGAGTTTTGTTGTTTTGTTTTAAGCAAAATAGAAACTTTTGTTTTATGTAGCCAATATCTGCTTTTGTATATTTTGTATATTGTTAAATTTTTTTATCTGTCTCTTTCATAGTCAAGGTTTTACTCTAAAATAAAGTAAGCCCTGTGCTTCTGTTTAAAGAGTATAATGCTAAACAGCTGATTGCTTACTCTGAATGTGTGGATGGACCTTTCAGAATGAAAAAGTCACCAAAAATACATTATTGGGTGTGTGACCCTGGGCAAGTTACTTACCCTCCCTGAGTCTCAGCATCCTGATACTTGAAAATGAGATAATAATAGTAAGTATGTTTGGTTAGTTGTGACTATTTAGTTTGACGATCTATGTAAAACACAGTTCATGGTACAGAACATTCTCAATGAATTTCAGCTATGATGATGATGATAACGATTTTTTTCTGAGCAGTGAAGAAAGTAATTGCAAGAGTTACAAATACTGTGAAGTACAGTACAAGAGGAAGGTTTACCTGGGGGATGCAATTTAAATTGGGTGTGTTTTAGTCTTTTTCCCTTCAAAGACATGGCCAACAGCTGCTTTCTGCTTTTAATTTGAGAAACTAATCAGAGAGAAATGAGTTTCATGGCACAGTTCGAAGCACATTTACCACAATTCAGTCAGTTTGAGAGAACTGGAGGAAGGGAATGGTCAGCAGTCCAAAGGAGCAGTGGGAAAGAGGATTCAAGTGTGATAAGGCAAACTTGCAGATTGAGGCTTCACTTTATGCTTAATGTTTGTTATTATTAATTCTTTTGATTAAGCAATACACTGTATGTTTTAAAAGTCAGCTGAATTACAGGGATATGCAGTGAAAACTCATTCCTATCCTTCCCTCGACGTACTTCTTTTTCTTGCTAGGGATAATGATTTGTATTTTACTTTAGTTTTTCCTTCTGAAGTTCTTAGGCAAATACAAACAAATGCAAACACATATTATGTCCCTTCTTTCACAAAAGAAGGCATAGTGTGGCATGCTTAGTTACATTCATTAGTGCTACACCTGAATTTGAATTAAAAATAAATTATAAAGACTTTTCAGTAACAGTAAAAAGCTTATTAATTCATTTTGTTCATCTGCATAGTATTTTATTATATGGATGTATTGTGAGTTAACCTTTTCGTATTGATGGATACTTGCTTTTAATTTTTCGCTCTGTTGTGTTTTATTTAAATGTCCCCCCAAAGCCTCATGCAGTCCTGGAGGTGGCTGAGTCTAGCATTTGTGATTGGTTCCTTGTCTAGAGCTAGGATTGGTGGTGTGAGTGCTGCACCCACCCAGGGGCGAGGAGCCAGCATACAATGTGAGAGGGAAGGAAGTGTGCTTTTCCCTTTTTTGCCTCTTATGCTCTTTTTGCTGTTGTCACTTGGGGCCGCCATGAATGGCAGCCCCTCAGCCATGCCCCCCCTCTTGGAGCCAGCTGAGTATGGACTGAAACCTCCAAAAATAAAAATGTATCCTGATTGTTTGGCACATTGTTTCCTCATGATCTGAGACAGATTTTCCACTGTTCAAAAACCAGCCAGAGAAGTGGTGCTGTATCCCTCACAGTACATCCTATCAGGGGGCACATGATGTTGATTTGTCCTGTTACTGATGATATTAAACTTGACTAAAGTATCTACCCATTATCTACATCACTTGTAAGATACTGTTGGCGGGACTCCTCCACTATGAGGATAATGAATAAGTATTTTGTACTTATTAACAATACTAGTGGGTATTCTATTGTAAAGTTGAGTGTTCCTTTCTCACATCTTATTTGTGTAGTAAGTTTTATCAGTATTAATTTTGATTTCATTATGACTATTTGTTCCTAATTTATTTGTAGTCACTATCATAATGCTTGAGCTATCTCAGGTCTGTCCAGTGAGAGACCCTTCCAGCTAGCTCCTGTGTCCTTTTTACTCACCATACCAAGTATTTAAATTTACTTTATAGTTATGCAAAGTTTTCTTCTAAAATAGGACAGTTACTCTGTTTTCATCATCATTCAATTTCTGATTTTATGTATATAAGGTTTAAATTCCTGTAAATTAGCGAGTAGTTTGCTTTGTTGACATTTTACAAACTATTTCATTTATCCTTTCATTAACATGTTCTACTGTGTGTGTGTGTGTGTGTGTGTGTGTGTGTGTGTGTATGTGTGTGTGTGTTTCTGGAGCCTGACCCTCAGGATGTTCTACCACTGAGCCACATTTCTAGCCCTTTTTCATTTCTTGCTAAGTTGCCCAGGCTGGCCTAGAATATATCAGCCTCCTGCCTCAGCCTCCAAAATAGCTGGGATTGCAGACATATGGCACTTCTTTTGACTCATTATGTCTGCTTTAATTCCTGTTTTAAAATTTCCCTTAAATTTTTTGTTCTTTCCCTATTTCAATGAATGTGCTAAATTTGTTTTCTTTTTTAAAAATTCATATTGTTACTACTTGAGATTATGACTTTTTATTTTATTTATTTTTATTCACTTGGTAATAATAGTATACATGCTTTCATTATTCTTGTTAGGAATTCCTACAGCTTCGATTAGTATTTTCTTTTGACATTTACCATAGTTACTTAAGAGTTCTAAAATTTCCAAATAAATGGGCTTTTTCTTTTCTAGTTTTGTTCAAATTTCAATTTTGTCTGTTTTTTATGCTTGGGATATTTGTTGTATTTTTGTTCTTATTATATAAATGCATTATAATTATACACTTGCCTGTATATAATTCCCTTAATCCTAGATAGTATCTATTTACTACTTCTCTGAGCATTGACAGTCTGTATCTATTTACCTCTCTTATCCTTCCTTTTTTCCACCCTAAGTCAGTAGTATTATCTTTCCTAATATTTAGCTGTGTATTGTTAAATATGCCTTTACCTTTGACTTGATTGGTCAGTCTTGAGTAAAATCCTTTGACTCTTAGCTCTTTCTGAGGGAGTGGTCCATAGAATTAGTCTACTTCCTTTCAGGGTGGCCTTTCTACAATTCAAAAACTTTCTTCATCTGCTCATCCCCTTCAAATATAGCATTTTGTGTATTTCTGCTTACAGCCACAACTTCTCCCCCAAAGCAAACTGAGTTCAGGAGGCATCTAAGCCTCTCTTATATTCCTGACCCACCCCCAAAGTGACCCTGTCATGTTCCTGAGCTGAATTTTGCTGCCATTTGCCTGGACCCTCTGTAGCACTTTGTCTTTCTCTACCCATTCTGGGAAGGTCAGCTCTGTATGATCTCACCCCTCTTCTCAGGAATTTTTTCCCTCCAACTTTTGTACTTCCCAGTGGGCTCCTGTTCTTCAGGGTATCTATTTCTACAGGTCTTACTGAGACCTGTCAATGATGGGTCCCTCGGGCCTCCTCATAAGCTTTCCCTACTATGCCCTGCTCTTTTCCAATGGGCATGGTACAGTCTGTGGCCATCACTTCATATATTCTACAGTTTGCTTTCTGATTAAGAAGTTTGCAGGTTTTATTCTTTCTTATTCTGTCATTTAGTGTGGTTTTCAGGAGAAGGGAAGATATTTGCACCTTGACTATGACTGTATTTATTCTGGAATCCTGTTCTGGATTTTCATGCCCTTAACAGGAAATCTTTGTGCAGCTCACTGACAGCCTGATAATGAAATGTTCGCCATAGTTTGAATATCATTTTTATACTCTTAATGGAACTCATCTAACCAATTACATATTTTTAAATCTATTTTATTTAAAACTTACCAACATTACACAGGATCACATATCGCTATTGCTGCAATAAACAGGATGAATTACAGATGCTCCTCAATTTACAATGACATTAGGTCTCATAAGCCTAACATAAGTCAGAAATAGGTTGAAAATGCACTTAATACACCTAACCTACTCAATATTATGGCATAGCCTAGCCTACCTGACATGTGCTCAGAACACTTACTTTAGCCGGTGGTTGGGCAAACTCATCTAACCTAGCACAAGTCTATCTTATAATGGTATTGACTATCTTATAATTTATTGAATACAGTTGTCTTTCAATATCTGAATGGGATTGGTTCCAGGACTCTCTGCAGATAGCAAAATCTGTATCTAAGGATGCTCATGTCTGTTATATAAAATGGCAGAGTACATCTATATAACATATGCACATCTCCCTGGGCACCTTAAGTTATCTGTAGATTACTTATATATAATACCAAATACAAAGCAAATTCTGGGCAAGTAGTGCTTATACTGTACTGTGTAGGGAGCAGTGGCAAGAACAAAAGTCTGTACAAATGTAGTACAGATACATTTTTTTTACTGAATAAACTTTTTTTGATCCATGATTGGTTAAATACACAGCTATGGAGCCCCACAAATGTAGAGAGCTGACTGTAGAAGTATCCAGAAAACCCAGAACACTGCAGAGCACTAGTCATTTCCCTCATGATGTTGAGGCTGATGGGGGGATGCTGCTCACTGCTGCTGCCCATACAGAGAGGGGATCAGACCTCATATCCCTAGCCAGGGAAAAGATCCAAATTCAAAATTTGAGGTATGATTTCTCCTGAATACCTATTGCTTTTACACCATCACAAAGTAAGTAACTTAAAAAAAAAAACCATAAGTCAGAGGCTGTATTTATTGGATGGTTTGTTCCTCAAGTTACTTGGATAGTGTTTGCAACACCGTCAGTAGTACATGGCCATAGAGAACTCTATCTTCCCTCAGGAACAGTTCTAAACCACTTTTCACTCTGTATACCCCTACCCTCAACCACTCTAGACAGAAAAAACAGAGGTCCCTAGATGTGGGTCCCCTCCGCTTTTCCTGCTGTGAACTTACCTATCGTGGCAGTTATGTCACCCTCCTTGGTTCCCATCCTGAGAAGAGATGCCCTTTCTCTTCAAGACTACAGCCTTTCCATAATTACAACCTTTCACCTCTTCTTTTTTTGGACATTAATAATTATCTTTGTCTTCTCTGCTTTATTTCACAAATAAACTTCCTTCCTTCATCCTAAAACCAAACATCAGACACATTTCTGTGTCTCTTACCTTGTTTTAAGAATTTTGCCTTTCCCTCTTTCCTTCACAGTCACTCACATGCAGCTTCTACTTGACGCCTTCACCATGGGCCCTCCTGGGCATTGTACTGGCCTGGCCTGGCCTTCCACCATGCACTGACACTGCTGTCACTAAAAGAAAGTTAAAGCTGTCCCAACAACAAGAACCAGCCATTGCTTTCTCTAACTTCTATGTACAGCACCTATTTTTCTTTCTTTCTTTTTTTTCATACTGGAGATCGAACTCACAACCTTGCACTTGCCAGGTAGGTACTTGTTCCACTGAGCTATATCCTCAGCCCAACACCTACTTTTCTTGCTATCTAGGAGAAATAATCTGATTCTACCTATCTGCTGTTCTTTGTCAAATGTAAATTTTACTATTCCTCAGTGTTACCATTTTTCCTCAGGTCATGTCATCGTTATTTTGTCATCTACTTGTGAGATCAAAAAAACAGGTAAAAGATAGCCAGTTTAGAAGTATTTTAACAGCTGGGTTTGATAGCTCCTACCTGTAATCCCCATACTCTGGGATGCTAGGGCAGGAGTATTACAAATTTGAGACCAGCCTGAACCACTTAATGACTTAGTGAGACCCTGTTTCCAAATGAAATAAATAAATAGGGCTGATGATGTAGTTCAGTGAGGAGGCCCTGGATTTGATGTCCAGTACTGCAAAAAACAAAATACAGAACAAAACAACCCCAGAGTATTTTAGCAAGAATTTTCTACTCAAGACAATACATACATTTAAAATATTACAAGACAACCGGGGATATAGTTCAGCAGCACAACCACCTGCCTGGCAAGCTCAAGGTCCTGAGTTTGATTCCCAGTACTCCAAAAAATAAATAAAAATTTAAAAAATAAAATAAAATGAAATATTAGAAGACATTTAAGGTATTTCTTTAAAAATAAATTTAGTTCAATTTTTGAACTTTATATGTGAAGGTCATCCCCAAACGAAGTTTTCATAGGGAAAGGAGTAGGAAAAAAAATACTAATTTGTTTTAAAGTTTTTGAGGATTTAGCATTGCATCAAGTAAACAGTTACTGATTTGAATTTAGTTGGTAGAGGCCAGATATATGCAAATATGTAGACGATTTTAGCATTTCTTCAAGGCATTCTGTTTTGGACAAATTGTTCTTACCAATAATAAGTTTGAACAAGTGCAATACTGTGGAACTGTTAAAATAAGCACTGAGCTCTGAAAAGGCATAAAACTATACTGTGGAATAAAGTTAGCTAGTAGTGGTTCTACAACAATTACAAGATATCTCTGCCATCTTTCTATAAAAAAGCATTTGCAACTAAAGGCGTTTCTAGCAACTTTATTTTCTACGAATCCTACAAATAGGTTTTCTTCTACATTTCCACTTCTTTAAAAACAAATGGAAACAAAGGCAAAAGCTTATCTGGATACAGGTTTGGAGTCCACTGCAAGGAGCTTTTTTAGAGAGCTCAGGTCCTCCAGAAGGAGCTCTGCACTGGGTCTCTGCACAGCGTGGGCCCTCCAGCAGCATTCGATGACTCTTCCCAGCCTCTGCCCGAGGACAGAGTCCTTGAAGACAGCCGCTGCCAGGGACGGGCGGAGATTGTGAGCCACCACAGCATAGAGCACGTACTGCCGCTCCCCGGAGTAGGGCACGTCCTGGGTGGCCATTTGCCAGAGAGTGATCGCGAAAGAATAGATGTCAGCTTTGGCTGTTATGGGCTCTCCTTTCAGGAGCTCCGGGGCTTGGTGGGTGTACGTGCCTCCTAGGTGGTAAGGAGGAGTCTGGAAGCATCGCAGGTCTTGTAGGTTCTCAGAGCAACCGAAGTCACCAATTTTGCAGACATCCTGCTCACTGATCAAAATGTTCGCCGGCTTCAGGTCCAAGTGCACGATGCTTTGTGAGTGAAGGAAAAGCAGGCCGTTTACAACATCTAGGGAATACTTCAGACGCTTGCCCAAACTTAACGGCTTCCCTTCACAGGGGTGAGGTTCCCCTGACGTCTCCTCAAGGTAGCCGGTGGCACCATAGATGACTTGGTGTAGAGTGATGTTGCCCCCAAACTCCATGATTATGGTACCCAGACTATTGGAGCCCGCGGGCGTTCGCGTGCTGGCAGCCACAACCCTCACTATGTTGTTGTGATGCAGCCTGGCAATGTTGAGCTCAGCCCAGAAACTCCGCTGGGACGCTCGTAGGTTCTTGGTGCGCTTGTTTACTTGCTTTATAGCCACAGGAACGCCACGGTAAGTTGCCTTGTACACTGAGCCAAACCCTCCGGCTCCCAGCCTGTGTAGCAAGCGTACCTGTTCCCAGTCAATGGAGCACCAGGCCAGCCGGCGTGGCAGCCGTGGGGCCCGAGGAGGAGTGGCCCCCAGGAAGAGCTTCCCTGCCTTGCCTGGGAGCTCAGAGGGGCTGCTGCAGGGCCGAGAGTCCACTGATGGGGACAGCTCCCTAGGGAGGTAGTGGCACGGGGCCAGCGGTGAAGGCATCACACTCCCCAAGGGGCACTCTGGCAAGTGAAAAGACCAGGAGATGCAAAGGCCTCGGGGCTGCAGAAGCATAGCTGATCACTCCTTCCTCCACTCTCTTTTCTCCTTTCCCTTGTTTCTCCAAATGAGCTACGTCTGTGCTATCACTCAGCAAGGGTTATCAGATGGAGGAAAATCAGAGTGACCCACGACGATTCCTTTCAGATGAAGAATTTTACACTTAACATGAACTCTTCTTAAAACAACCTCTCACCACATAAACAGCGCTGAGCTGCCCCAGGATTCACCCCTTTACACTATTTCTTTAATCATAATAAAATGTCTTTTTTCAAGTCTCATCCAGTGAATATTATCAGGGTTCAGACTGAAGAGGCTAAAAAAGTACAATGAAATTGTTGCACACTTCACAGACTATAATGATTGTTAGTGTTATTCTCCGGCTGCATTAAATCGCTTCCAGCAGTTATTGGCTGCAAGAATTGCAATACAATCAGTAGACATTTGTTGAACCACTTACTAGGATAATTAGGTGCAAGATTCATATGAATTAAAAATTGAAACCTTAATGTAACTGATCCAGATAGAATCACTGATTGAGGTCGAAACATACACCACCAAAGTTCATGAGGGGAAAGGAAAATTCTAAGGCTTTCTATTCTGTTCATACAGCAAATTTATAAGACTTCTTAAAAAAGCAATATATTGATTTCCTAAAAATTCTTCCTTTCCAAACCAACTCAGCCCACCCAGTGAACTCACTTGTAAGAGATTCTAGACAAATGAATTACAGAAGTCTTGAAGCAAAGCTGTGAGAAGAAAAGAAAAAAAAAAAAAAAAAAAAAAAAAAAAAAAAAAAAAAAAAAAAAAAAAAAAAAAAAAAAAAAAGAAGAGCCAAAGTGATTCAGGTGATGATCAGAGCTTCAAATAACAAACATGGGGAAACTGTAAAAGAGAAAACTTCTGAAAAAATAAACATGGAACAGAATCACTATACACATATATATGTTAGAATCATATACATGTTAGAAAACAAGATGTTGAAATTAAATTCAGAGTCTAGTCACCAAACCATAAATTCTTCCTAATATTTAGAATAAAATTTAATTTTGTACCATATCTTTGGATAAAAGATTAACAATGTTATCCTATTTTTTTTAAAAAAAGCACAAAGTTGTTAAGATCTTTATTGTTAATCACATGCACATAGGTGATATGTAACCACATTTTTATGATAACAAGTATATGCTCTGAAGTGTAGTGGTTGTGAAAAGTAAGTTAGTAAACACAAGCCATTTGCATCAGCAATTTGAAGTCCATCTAGTCCTAGAAGAGGACTTCTACTCTGTGCTCTGTGATTTAGTATGTCATTTTTTGTATTTTCAACCTATTTGAGCCTCAAACTTTTCATGTAAGAAAACAAGATAATAATCATTATTATTAAACTTATTTTGAAATAAAAGTTGTGGAATTTCGTCCAGATTAACAACCAAAAAAACAAAAAAGGTAAAGCATAGCTGAGTGTGTTGGCATATACCTGTAATCTCTGCTACTTGAGAGGTTGAGGCAGGAGAATGGTTTTAGCCCACAAATTCAAGACTAATCTGAGCAAAACAATGAAGCTTTGTCTCAAAGGGGGAAAAAAAATAACCTATGTAATATTTCAGTAGAAACACAGTTCTGTGCAATTGTATCAAACCTGAATTATAAAAGGATGATAATGAATAGAGAAAATTTTAAAAGTAAAATATTATGTTATAAATCTATACTTTTTTATCGATCTTTGAAATTTTCTTCTTTGTAACACAAAATTCATATTATTGCTTAAATTTAAATTTTAATCCTGATTTCGTTACCACAAATATATGCACTGTATGATGCTTGTTCTCAGAAATAAAAATCCCTGAGCATGAGCATGGTGGCAAAGAACAGAGGCTCTAGGGCCAGACGGCCTCAGTTTCTCACCATCCCACTGCCTCAGTTTTCTCATCTGCAAAATGAGGTAAACATGCCCACCTCAGGATGGTTGGGAGGATTAACAGAACTTCGAATTTTATTTAGAGCAGAATTTGCAGGTGATAACACATAAATGCTCATTATTATTTATGACATTCATAAAGAATCAATGTGTATAGCTTTACACCACCAGTAAGAAACACAAACTTGTTAGGTAATACTAACTTAAAACTACCTTCCAGGGTTGAAGTAATTCATTTCATTGTAAGCTAAACTTTAAAGTCTATTCCGCTGAGCTTACATTTTTAAAGTAAAAGACATAAAAGCTTACTGTATTACTGGTATTACCAAAAACGCAGAGTTTTGATCAAATCTAGTAAACCTTTGTGATTCCCCAAAGGCTAAGAGCAAAAAATCTGTTGGAAGCAGGGCAGGCGCCACCTGGAACTGCGAAGGAGACAAAGGAGAGAAAGTAAAGGGACGGTGGGCACCTGGCTACGAGCTTCTCAGTTAAAAGCCTTCACATTTTTGCTCTTTTTAGTTAACATGTTTCAGTATCCAGCAAACAACAGCGTACTCATCACGAGAGGCGACCATAGACTGCAAAATTAATAGTCATTTAATTGAATTCTAATTAAGAGCCCCAGGAACAAGGGTGGTGGGACAGTCCCCTCGATACGCGCGGGCGGAGGCAGAGGCGATGAGCGCCCCCTCCTCAATCGCCAGGTCCCTCGCAGGTCCGCGCGCGTCCCCGGGACCCCAGATCGGGCCCGGGGGGTGGGGGCAGGAACCACGTGGACGAGGCCGTCATTCCCCGCGACAGACGGCCAAGGGTGAGCTCAGCTCCCCTTCTGGGTACATAATAACTTTTTCTTTAGAGTTCAGAGTCACCGCGTAACATTTCGGAGGACATATTTAAAAGGGTGTGCAACTCAACAGGCCTCGCAGGGAAGCCGCGCAGGACTGCGGCGGCGCTGCAAGGGCGATGGCCACATTTGCGCGTGCGCACCGGGACGCGGCGGGTGTGGAGGCTGCTTCTGTGAGCTCGGGTTACAGCTAAATTTCAGCACCGGGAAATGTGAAGGCGTAGTATTGCGATCACCGATATGTTGCATTTATGTTTACAAACGTGAAAGATTCACCTCTGCTTTTATTAGAACCAAAAAATGAATGTGTAGAGGAAAAATTCCAATGCAAAGATTATAGTCAATCTTGAACATGTCATTGATTTTGTCTAATCAAGTGGCATTATACTATTGATACTCTGAAATTTGAATTTTATACTTAGCAATGCAGCATGGACATGCTTCTATGCCAGTAAAGTCAATATAGAGCTACTTATTTTTTTCTGTGATCAACAAAAAAATGTCCAGGGCAGATCCTGTGGGACCCTGGGTGTCCCTGGATGTGACCTCTGCACACTACGGTTCTGTCTCTTCGTATAGCTTGAGCGCTACCATCTGGGCTCATCACTTGAATTTCATAATTTGACTTTTAAGATGCGTAAATGTATTTCCTACTTGTCTGCTGTGTAATTTGACAGGATTTTACAACATGCAAATGCCTTTTAATCTGGTTTCAGAAATCTGAGTTTAATGATAGCTTGCAATTTTCTCAGATTCTTGACCAGAAAGATTCTTGCTCATGAATATTTGAATGTATCTAACTAAAATTTGGCTGTCCTAAACAACTTGGTCCAACTTGTGAGCACACTTTATGGGATCATTTTGTTAGCATTCACCCTTAAGCCAGAAAGTGTTTTCTGCGTATTTAATATTTACTAAAGTCTGCATTTTTTACTGAAAGTAAATGAGTCAAAATAGCATATTTGATTAAAGGATTCAAAAGTAACATGGTCTATACAGTTGTCAACTTTACGCAAAATTTTCTCCTTTGTATCATTGTAGACATTTTTTATAGATTCTATTAACTGCAATAATTTTTGTGTTTATTGCTCAAACTAACCCATTTTAACCAGTAAGGGGATCCTGTTGTGTTCTTTTGACATGGTCCCATTTAATTTCAATTATTTCTTGTCTATTGTACACTAGATTGCCACAGACTGCTAATGGTTTTTTGAAATTGCCATTTTTTCAGAATATCCTAGAAGGATGGCAGCAGAAATCCTGTTCTCAACATAGGGTTCATTTTTCTTAAGACCTTTTGTTTTTGGCTCATTTTAGCAACAGAATTGGAAAATGTACTTTCTTCTTTCTTTTAAAAAGCATCAGTTCCTACTGATGTTTCTGATTCATTTTGAGCATTATGGTTCCCAATTAAAACGTTTTGATTTTATTGTTTTTCTCCCTTTGCTCTTAGACATGAAGTCTTGATTCCAAACAAAATTAATATAATTAGTTATTTGTTATCTGAAAAAGTTACTAAACGAAGTTTAAAGGTTTTGCTGTTATTTTTATCCTTACAGTGTCCTAAAAATGAGTAGTCGAATTATTTACTTGCAGTCTTAATTCTTCATTCTATAAGGCTTTTATACTACACGTCTTCTATGAATCGTTTCTTTTCAGTTCTAGGAGGTTGTCAGTACATTTAGTTCGCAGTTTTCTTAGAAGATAGTAGTTTTCAGACAAAACATTTTTAAGTTTTGTGATATTCAAACCCTGGAGCACGGTAGAAAACTGTTTTAAGTCTATTTTATGAGATGGAAGTTGAAGGAGAAAGAAGCAAATGAATTTTACAGGTTCTGCATGAAAATTGTGTTTAACCATTATCTGATCCATTGTATTTACCAAGTGTAATATGATGTTCATAGAATTCCTATGTGTAAACCCTGGATGGACAACCAATTTTGTCTTTTACTATTCAATTTTTGGTAATATTAGGACCTACCTAGTTTCATGTTCCACTGTTATTAGTAAATATTAAGTGATATTAAAGCTTTTAAGATTTATTATTTTCTCCTTTTTGAACTTTATAATGTATAGCATGTTCATCCCAACTGATATCATACAGTACCAAAGTCTACAACATATAAACCCAAATGATTCTCTAAGTTGATTTTTTCATAATCTTTAATTTTTCTCTCTATAATTTTTCTTTCTATATGTATTATTATATATGTAGTATCTTCTCAATTGATGGAAATTTTTTTAGTACAAAGAATTTCTTTCTAATCCAGCCTTCTGAAATCTAGAGTTAGCTGAAGAAAGATTTACTTCATTTTTGTTTATTCTAAAACATTCAAAATCTTCCTTTACTAGACAGAAAATAGTCTATTTCTAGGGGATGCCTTCTTAATGGCTTGAGGATTTTAGTGCTAATGCTTTGAGGTTTAATCTTATATGAGATTAAGAGGTATTTTAATCTTGTGAGATTAAGAGACATTTTACAGCATAGCATCTTTGCAAATAGAACATCATAAAACTTAAAACTCCACACAAGTTGAGTTTAGTGGATACTGGGGACAGAGGAGAAGGAGGAGTCCCATTATTAGAAGGTGTTTAGTTCTTGCTGTGATGTTTTGAGTACTATTGTATTTGGACAAGAAATGAAAAAAATCCTTTTCCTTTTTTTGTTTTTTATTTTTAATTTTTAGTAGTACATGTTTGTAGTACGTATGATTATATTCATTGTAGGAAATTGGTACATGCACACAACAGATCTCAATCCCCCCCTTTTTTTTGGCCAGCATCAGATTTATTTATTTATAAGTCCTTATAGAGTTAATTATCACACATACAGATTGACGGCCAGACTAACAAGCCAAAAAATGTATAAAACACATAAGACAATTTTATTAAATCAAGGTGTACTTTTACATACATCGTCCATGCTAGATTATAATAACTTTTTTCTCTCTCTCTTTATTCCTATTGTCTGTCTTTTTTTTTTTTTTTGCACTTTTGATATAACTATCATGGAAATCAGTATGGAGATTCCTCAAAAAATTAATTAATTAATTTTTGAACTTTTACTTATATATTGAGTTTCCCATATAAAAGAGATTCTTCAATATTTAAGCTTATGTGTCTGACTTATTTCATTTAATGTTATGTTATCAAGGGACATCATATGACTCAAGTTTATCCATCTTTATGGCAGAGTAGTACACTATTGTGTATAACTACATTTTCTTCATCCTCTCATCTATTGATAGACATATAGGCTGCTTCCTAGATTTAAGTATTATGAATTGTGCTGCTATAAACATGGGTATGTATGCATCACTGTGGTATGTCTTTAACACTTTTGGGATGGTACCTATAAGGGTCAAGTGACATTTCTAATTTTAATTTTTTGAAGAATCTCCATGCTGATTTCCATGATGCTTATACTAGTTTGCTCTCTCACCAACAATGGAGGAGAATTCCCTCTGACTGCAGCCTCCAACCATGCCAGCATTTGTTATTGGCTAATTTCTTCATGATAGCCATTCTTTCTGGAGATGGAAGTTCAGTGTTTTTTTTTTTTATTTTTTATTTTGAAAAGAATACAATCAAACAAAACAAAACAGAGTAAAGTCAATCAAAACAAAGCAATGAACATGGTACATGACTGCTAAACAGGGTGAAAAGCAATCGATAAGGCTACCATAATGCTTCTTGTTATCTGCAATATAATTGCCCATACCATCAGGGATAAGTAAAAGCAAACAAAATACAACAAACTAAAACAGTAGAAACAAAACAAAACAAAACAAAGCAGAAAAAT
>RJWT010024771.1:0-16375 GCA_004365215.1 Cuniculus paca | reverse complement strand
CATTTCTACTGATGCTATGCTACAAGAACAATAGAGAAAAACATACAATAACCTAAATGTAAGGAATATTTGAGTTCCTCCTTCACTAAGAGTTATTGAAAACACACAATTTCTCATACTTGTCTTAAAATACAGGCATCTTACAAAATATGACACTCTGAGTTTAGACTCATCTCTGTTACAAGTTGTTTCTTTAACTTCCTTATATACTGATGCTGACCCTGCTTCTGTCAATGCAAACTTTATTTGAACTGACTGGACTGTGATCCCTTTTGTGACTGCATTACATGTTATTAAGTTTTTTTTTTCTCCCAAACACACTGCTTACTAAAGGCTCTTGCACATAGGACTGGCTTGATTTCAGTTTGGTAGGATATGTTAATTTTGTTAAAAAATAAGGCTTTTGTGATTAAACCAATTCTAACATATTTCCAATGCTGTTTAATTCATCATTATTTTTTCATATGCCATCTCTCTGCTAATTCATCATGTATTTCAACCCATGAGCAGCTGGCATGATACTCAGAATAAATGTAGTGCAGAGATTCTAGACAATTGAGAATCTCTCATTGGCAGAGTCCATAACTGGATAAGTAATAACAGTAGCAGATGAAATTGTCTCTGCCTTATTGAAGTGGAGATCCTCAGGATTTCAAATATACATTTTATTTTTAAAAATTCACCTAGATTCTGGAATAGTTTAACACCATAACAGGAAATCCCCTTTACAACTAGTAAAACAATTGATAGCTTATTTTTCTGTATCTTAATGTTTACCTCATTCAAAAATCTGTGGAATATAGATTAACAATGAAATATTGAACAATATTGAATGATTTAGCATCAATGATGTGATACACAATCTTAATTTCAGTAGGCCATCAGATTTCAAGCAAGGTGGATTTTGATGTTGTAGAGAGACCCTGAGTAACATTCATAGAATTCATTAAGCCCCAGCCATTATGCTGAAAGAAAAACAGCATACAGTGACACCTCAAGTTCTGGTTTAGGCAAGATTAAGCTATTATTTTTGATATGGCTCACTAACCCTATTTCCAGGAAGAGTTAAGTTTGTATAGCATATATGCTAGTGAAACAATGGCCTATATTACTTTAGAAATATAAGAGCATTTTGAAATTAAAGATAATGAATCTAAACCTCTATTGCACATGTATTTTGAAAAACTTTATATATTTGTAAAAGTAATATTATATATTGTCTTAGTAGAGTACCTGAGTAAAGAAAATTATATGTAATCAAGACCTACAGAAACCTGTCTGGGAAATAATTACTTTAAAAACAGATAAAATTATTGAACAACTGTGTGAAATAGATTCATAGAATTGTTTAATTTTAATAATCACCTATTCTAATACTTTTATATATGAAATACGCAAGGCCCAACCTCACAAGGTGAATATAATGACAAAGCTAAGAATTTGAATCCTCTAGATTTCAGATCAGATGGCTGTGCTTTCAAATACTCTTGGAAAATCCACTCTGTAAACTGCCATTTTTATGAGTCCTCTATGCTTATTGCTTGTAAATTGTGATTAAATACATATGTGGTTCTTCAATTGCATGTATTGATATTTTTATGAAAAATCAAATTTATTCAGTTTGAACTAAAAGATTTTATACACTGATATTGTATAGAGGACATCAAAATAAAATTTACCATTCCAATATTTAAGGAAATAAATCAGGAAGAATTGTAAATCAAAATAATTTTCAAAGCAAATGTAATATTTATTTACGAACATACACTAATATATATCCAAAAATACTTTGAAGTAAAACAGAAAAAATATTCACACATATGCACACCTCGCCCTCCTCCCCTGCCAAAAATAACCCAAACAAATTATAACAAATTGCAGGGTATATACACAAAATGTTGGATAGACAGTACAGCATGAAGTCCAACAGATATACACAAAGCATTTGTCTGTAATTGCCACAATGAATTGGTATTAATGAGGGTGGGAACTTTAATTTTTTGTTTTTTAAAAACTTCACATTTCTGTTTTCGTTAGCATGCTGCTAATGTCCACACATTGTTTTTATAATGATATTTTATTTTAAAATGCTGCTGGGAGTAAAGAATTCAATTTGGTATATCACTGAATTAGAATGTGCTGTACAAACATCTATTTCAGGCATTACCTGGATGACGTAAAATATATCAGAGAAATCAAAAGAAATACTTGATGTCTAGTCAGAATTAAGTTTTCAATCATTATCTCAAAAGAGTATAGGTGTAGTACAATTATTTGATACAAGGAAAACATTGTGATCTTGAGTTACTGAAAAAGTCAAACTCATGGATCTATGCTGTCATTTGTCAGTGAAAACCTCACCGTGCTCTCTGTCCTGGACAACTGCGACTTCATCCAAATACATGCACCCAGAAAGGAAGGAAGCACTGCCTTGTTTACATGTATGTTGGGAATGCATCCATTTCTAAGCCTACTTCTCTGATCTCCCTTTTCAAAGTTCATTTTCTCACCCTGTACCCCAGTGTCAAACACTCATAAAATTATGAGATTGAGTTAACTTTATCTCAGATTGCATAAATGGAAACATCAAATTCTTCTGATGTAACTGTTCACACAATGCAACTGCAGTATGAATTTCAGTGACTTCTGGAGGCAATGATTCCACAGGACCACTAGCTATCTCCTGCAAGGAGCAGTCATTATCAGTCCTAATATTCTTTTTCTTTAACAACATAAGGGACACTCAGAAAAGGATTCCCAACAGCACAAGAATAAGATTCAATGTGTTTCTTTCCCTGGTCCTCATTCAATGTTCGAACTTGAATCAGTTATTATTTCTTTGCCTCAGTATCTTCTTCAGGACAATTCATGATAAGAAACCTAGAATTAAATAAATTTAACTTTCGACGTGTATTTCCCACATAACCATTACTGAATGCCATGCACTCAAACATTAGTTTTGAGAAAGTAGGCTAAAATGGTTATTGAAATTAGTAAGTGTGATTAAAATATTCTGTGATTAGAGTCTAATGAAGGCAATTATCTAAATCTAACCAGTTCCCAAATATCTATTATCCAGTGAATTTTCAGATAGCAGACATCTATAATAGGGCCCTGTAAATGAGAAAAACAGTAACTCTTAGCCATTACAAAAAGCCCAATTTCTTTCAAATATGACAAATATTTTCTTATAATTAATATTCTTTTATAATTCTCCTACATATTAGCCATAAGATTTCTTTCTTTTGAAAAAAATGAAACATGAGATTTAAAATAGTAATTACTCAATAAGTATTTATGCTCTTTTTCCTATTTTTCTGAACAATAAAACACTGAGTTGAACAGCTACCTGAAAGAATTTTTGTTAGAAAATGCTTAAAATTTAAAATTGTTTGACACTTGCAGCTTCAATATAGCCAGCTTTTGAAAATTAGTTGTATTTCATTTTTAATTTCCTCAGACATTCACTAGTTACAGGTAAAATGAAGATCTAGTTACTCAACATTCTTTTAATTATTAAAGTATTTTTCTCAAAATGGATTAATCATTTTTGAAGTCAATAATTTCTACAAATCCTTCAGCAAGTGAGCATGATCAAATCAGCATGTCACAGCAGATGACAGCATACATTCCACATGTTCCATGGCTGCAAGTCCTTGGGGAAGCATCTATATTATATATAATATCTATACTACATATAGTAAGCTATAAGAAATGTGCTTACATAATTGTGGACCCCAATAAGATCCAGATTGGGTCATCATCTGAAACTGCAAGCTGGAGTCCCAGGAAAGCCAGTGATGTCACTAAGTTCAAATCCAAAGTCCTGACTGCAGAAGAGTCAGTAATATACAACTCTGAACAATGGAGAAGACTAGATGATAGCTTGCCACTCAATTGATGAGTTAGAAGAAAGAACAAGTTTCTCTTTCCTCTTTCCTTTTAGTTTTGTTCAAATTCTTAATGGATTTGATAATACACACACTGGAGTTGAGAAGCTAGTTTACCAAATATACCAATTTAAATGTTCATTTCATTCAAGAACAATGTGAATAAGTAATAATGTTACTGTATTCTGATCTTTTTAATAAAGTTACTCTGATTGCCCTGTGGTTGACTAACTGTATACATAAAAGTAACCATCATAAGCCCACCACCTGGCCACCTGGTACTAATATGCATTTTCTTAAGTCATACTTAATACTCAAGTAAACACTATAACAATAACAAAGTCATGATTTCATCTTACATAATAAACTATCCTGCACACAAATGAAAACACCACTGACTTCTTCCCAAGAAGAGGAGATAAACTCCTTTTGTGACATTTGTTTTTCTTCTTGACATTCCATAAGTTAAATAACACTATGGGGTTAACTCACAATACTTAAATATCATGATAGAAAATCAATACACCTATGTTATATAATAAGGGAATAAAAAAGGGAATGAAAATATAGATTGACATATATATGCAAGTGGATTCATTGGAGGAAATAAATATAGTAATTATAATTCTCATTTTTGTCATGTGATCATAGCTGATGTTAATATCTACTTTGTTCTGTACTGATTCTGTAATCCCTTTGGCTTCAGTAAGCACCTGAGCTGGTCATAATTCTACATGTTTTAATGTGATAGTGCCATTATTGAAGGATCTAGGTCATTAGTAGTTCTGCCTGAATTGGATTGCTGCGGTTTCCAATTGACCTAAATCACAGGGTTAAGTAAGACACACTCTAAGGAATCCCCTGTATTCCACACATGCTCTTCCTTACTTTTGTTATAGCATATTAGTACAATTTCTCCTTGGTAGTAGAGAAAAATCACCAAGTCACACTTTAACTCCATTCTCATCTTGTTGACTGACAGCCATGAGGAACCTAAAGTGGCCTGTTGGCATCTTAAGCTCCAGTTTGATGGAATCATTATCTCTCCTGGTTAAAGCATTTCTTCCCATAACTTCTACAACTTCCCAAACTGCTACAGAACAAAGAATGGGAACAAGAAGGAAAATATTTCCTAGTGAGTCACTGACAATGGGAAATGGTGCTACTATAATTTCTTTTGCTTGATTCCTGGCCCATGGATCTTGACTATGAGAGAAACACTACCATATATTGGAAAGCATACAGCGTTCTAGAAAATCTTACCTCAGCTCCTCAAGATCTTACCACCCACCTGGCATTGTAAGTGATACTCAAAAGGCCATTTTACCATTGTATAAAGCTAATTGCTTCATGATAGTGGGTAATACGATAAGACTAGTGAACTGCGCAAGTATGGGCTTTGTATTGCTTAGTTTTTCCATCATTTACAAAATATTGACACACACACTTTAAGATTTAATTTGGTGCATAGTTTTAGGGGATTAAATCTATGGTCAGTGACTTCAAGGCAGGGACAGCAAGGCAGAAAGTCATGAGGGGAGTAAAAGGATTCACTTTATGGTGCCCAGGAAGAAGAGTGAGGAAACAATGCCAGCGTCTAGAAATAGTACACAAGGTCGTGCTCCCATGACCAACTCAGACACACCCAGAAATATACTTTAACTCTTTAGATGGCTCTTACACTAATCAAATTGATAATTCAGTTCAATTGTCAAATTCTCTCTCATTTTGTGCTTCTTTTGCTGTGAAGTCAGTTCTGTGTTCAGAAGCAATCTTTTTTATAATACTCTGTCACTGGACAAGGCTTTACATATGTCTAAGAATGATCATTTTCATAGAAGCACCATTGCCTGTAGGGAAGTATTAATTCCTGAGCACCACATACTAGGAGATATGTTAATTTACTCAAGCAACGAAGCACATCTGGTACAGCAAATAGAGTTACTACCCATTTAAACATACAGTAAACACTGTAAGTAAACAAAGTTTCATCTGTCTTCTGCATAGGACAGAGAGGAGAGCATTAGTGGATTTATAGAGGGAATCTTCCAAGTCTTTGATAGTGGAAATAACATTTTAAATACCTGTAAGAAAGCAGGATGCTTAGATTTATTATTCACCTTACCAGAGGTAGTTCAAAGGACTTATCACTGTCTTTTCCTAAAATAATAGCCTTCATCCCACAAGAAAGGGAAACAAGGCTAGGATTGTACCAGTTTCTAAGTATGTCTATTCCAATTATGCATTTCAGAACTGGGGAGATGATCATGCCCTGGGCTTGGGCACGCACTGGATGGATGCTCTTTGAGACAGATCCGCAAGAAAACTCCATTGGTCACCTGACTGTTGTAAGTCTCTACTCTCACTCGTGACATTTTGGGTATCCTAGAATTATTATCAATTCAGACAATGGCCACCAGTCCCTGAAGCATCTGATTATTTTTCTTCCCCTTTACAACTAGCGCAGTGAAAGGCCACAGCACCCTTTAGTGAAGGCAGGGAGAAAAATTAACCCAGCTGAGAAAGTCGTTTTGCTAAAACTAGGAAGCCCACTTCCACCAGGGAAATGGCCTCAGCTTCAGGAAGATCTTACTACATATTCTCATCTGAATTTGTAGAGTTTATATCATTGATTGACTCCTTCCCAATTAAAGACATTACCTTAATAACAGACATCTGTAAAATTGTGAGTTTGAATTGTATTGTAACTTGGTCATTGGCAGGATGAGGCTCTGGTTTTGATTTTTAGCAATATCACCCCTGTAGCTATGGAAGGTAATGGTCACTTTGACAAAATACAGAGGAGCTCTTGGGTCACTTCAGCTCATTTTTAACTTTTATAGTGTTGTCCAGTGACAGTAGCAGGAATCAGTAAATATTATTTTATCTCTTATTTTTCAAAAAAATATTTGACAGTATGGTATACAGTGTCACTCAACTCCTTGTTCTTTTGAGTGGTTTATTTAGGAATGTTCAATGTAGACAATTTTATATCTTTATAAATTACCAATGTAATGGATTATTAGTAAATTGTTTAATACCTAAAATAGAGTTATTAACATCTTTAAATTTAATCAGATTAAAGAAACAATTTTCAAACCCAAGGACCAATTCAGAAAGTCCATCCTTAAAATTCTGTTCCTCTAGAACTGCTCTTCATACTAAATTCTGTGTTGGCCAGAGTTCTGAGAAACAATAATGTTTGTGTGTCAACAGTGTATGAAATACACTCACACTACTTGTTTGTATATGTGTACATATATAAATATATGAAGAAATTTAGTACATGAAGTTGGGCCAGGCAATTATAGAAACTAGGCATCCCAGAATTAGCCTTCTGCAAGCTGAAGACTAAGGAAAGTCAGTGGTATAGTTCAGACTTATTTAAAATTCTGAAAACCAGGGGAGCTAATAATATAAATCCTATTCTTAAAGATTTAGAAAAGGAGATGATATAGTATATCCCAGCTCAACCACTGGGCAGAGAAAGGAAATTCCTCCTTTTTCCATTGCCTTCTTTTAAACACAAGTCCTCAACACATTGGATGATGTCTGCTCACACTGCAAAGTGTGGTCACTTACCGAGTCAACCATTTTAATTGCTCACCTCATCTGGAAACATCCCGCAGACACATCCAGAACTGTTTAATCTGGTTGCCCAGTGACCAGTCAAGTTGAGATTTGAAGTTAACCATTCTGAACAGGCTGTAATTTTGAAGTGGTGTAGGAAGCACGAAGACCATTGAGAGGCTTTTTTTCATTTTTCTACATGATACACCAATAAATATCCTAGCTTCATTCCCATAATCTCCACTTTATAAACACAATGTTAGCTTAATTTTTGAATATTTTGCCTCCTGAAGAGTCTTTCTTTTTCCTTTAGAAATAAATTTACTAAACACTTCTTGTTTAAATAAAGGCCTAATTTTATTTTGATCAAAATTTGCATTAGTTTCCTGCAATTTACTGAAGAAAAGAGCTGCAAATTCATTACTAGGGATCTTCAAATAATGTACTTTTTCTACGTTTTTAAAATTTCTTTGCACATCCTAAACTTGCTCAAAACAAAATTTCTTTAAAAATTATCTCCTTTTTACACTTACTTCATCAAATTATTGATGATCATTGCTTTCCATTATACAAAAATGTTCTCAATGATATCCATGTTGATTGTAGTCACCCTCCCACTGTGAAAAGTGTTTTACTAGTTATTAAAATTCATGTGCTGTGTTAGCTTTCCATTGCTGGGATAAAATACCTGACATTCTCAATTTAAAGGAGCAAAGTTAACTTTTAGCTCATGGTTTCAGAAGTATCAGTCCACGTTTGACTAACTCCAAGACACAAATTGCATGATAGAAGAGTATGGTGGAAGAAAGTTGTTTAATCCATGGCAGTTAAAGACCAGAGACTAAGAAAGTTAGAGCTAAAGGAGCGAAGGACAAGAATATATCCTTCCAGGTAAAGGCAGTATTAGAATATATTAGAATATATCCTTCCAGGTAAAGGCAGTATTATCAACGTCCTCTAAATAGGTTCCAATTCCTCACAACGATTTTAGCTAGAAACTCATCAATGGGTAAATCTTCTGATGAATTTTGTGCTGTCATAATCCAATCACTTTCAAATATTCCATCTCTGAACACATGAGACTTTGAGGGACATCTTACATCTAAAATATAATATATGCTAGCTTCAAGTTTTGCAAAAACCACAACTTATCAAATACATTTTAATTTTTTCATGGTTACAAGTCCTCTGCAAGAAATATGATGATGTGCATGTGATACAGCCTATAACATTTCAGCATCCATCTATTTCAATACAGGCTCATTTTCAAATGGTCTTAAGAGGCATATCTTTCTGGGTCTCTTTCCTTGCCCACTTTCACAATAAACTCCTTTACTATTTTAGAAGTTATTTTCACTTAATGATTTAGGAACATTTATACATGACACAAACAATGCTTGGACATCATGAGAATAAGCTATATTTTTATCAAAACAAAAGCAGAGATACATCCACAATTGCTGTACATTTTCTACCAAAGTGTGTATACAACTGAGAAGCCTACTATACAAATCTTTTCTTATCGATCACATTTCCTCAGTCACCATGTCTTTTCACTTATTAAGAATTGACTTCACTTACATTCCACATCTCTTTTTTAAAAAGTGATTGAATATAGACAACAAAATTGATTAAGCAGAATTTATTCTATATCACAAAGATTATCTGCAGAATAATAAAGAAGTAAAGTAAAATATATACATATATGCAAATATATCATTGAAGCAAATATTATAGATGATCACAGTCTTGGATAAACACAGATTTTATAAATTTTAGGCTGTATTTTTCAAAATATCAGTGGGAGCATAATTTAGAGTATAACTAACATGACTTTGCAAGACAAATTGCTAGTGTCTTAAGTAAAAGCAACACAGAACAACACAGCTCTCCTTGTACTCATGCATATCATTTGCTTTGATGACCTGATTTTCTTCTCTGTGCCACACTGAAACGTATCTCACACTATTTCATGCACCACTGACCCACCTCCTAAGTTCAGGCTTGATGACTATCTGAAACTTGGTGTGTGAATTATACAGTCTTTATTTTCTATTTATGTAACTCATGTTATTTGTCCTAGATTGAGAATAAGTATAAAGTAGTTACTGAAAACAAATTATTTGAATCTCAGCTCCATGGTTTGTTACTGGTGTGAACTTGGGAAAATGAGTTAAACTTGTTATGTTGCAGGATCAGCAAATATAAAACAGGCTCTAGACGAATTTATAAGATTAAATGAAATACATAGTGTATAAGATGTTTTGCAGCAGTCCCATCTCATAAGAAGCACTGAAGAAATAGTTGTTAAGTTTGTTTTACTGTGTTAAGGACCTTGCCTACAATTTTATTTGAGCTGTGCTATGAGGCCCAACATACATTTCAAATTTGTGCTGTGCATCTGCCTGTGCATATTTCAGGGTGGCTCACTCTCTCTCTTCCTCACTGGAGATGTTTATAGAAAATCCTGGCTGTTCAGAAACAAGTTCAAAATATCTCCCCACTAAGTCAGACTTTTTTCTTGTATCTTGCAGAGAAAAATAATTTTGCTTTTTTAGAGATATTTCATGATCAATTTATGCATCTAAGATAAGGTGTATAAGTTAGTAGATTAATACAAGACCTCTTCAGAGTAGGCTCTTGATATTAAGATCCCACAGATACAAAGATGAATTTTCTGTTATATAGAAAATATGATATTGAAAAAATGATGGCACTTTTATGCTAGAGACTAAGATAGTAAGGAGACTTTGATATGGGAATGCCATTTTATGATAGGCAGAAGCTACATACATTACAAAGCTTTTGCTTCAAATAATTATTAACTTAGTGTGATTTTTATGTTATTACTATATTCAATCATGATTTTACTATAATATTGCTGTACATATTTGTGTTGCATTATGAGCCATGCTAGTCAACAAAATAGTTTTGTGAGTTAAATGGGACAATAAGTTACTCGGATGTCATTCTCAGGAGAAATTTCAGGATGAGCTGGCACAATATTGGAGAGCTCAATACTTCTGTATTCCTGGGAATCTTGGTATAATCTACCAAGGATATCAAGTACCAGTGTTGGGAAACCCACAATGGCAAAAGATCAATTTTCAATATTTTTGGCGAAAAAAAATTAAAGCCACAGATACAAAAGATTAATTTCCACCTTTTTAAAAACAAAAAAGACATTCAGATGCTGCAATCACTTTTCCCAATTAGGCTTCTAAAAAATGTATGATCCTAGGATGTTTACATGGATTGATGCTGAGGTCAGAAATTTCAAACTATTGTATTTCTGGCATGAGTGGTGATATAGCATTATCATCTGGAAAGAACTCATGGGTTAGCAGTCCCAAGGGAATGACACAAAGGAAAACAGGGAAGAGGAGTTAAGCTTCACCAAGATAACCTGCAAATGTATGGCGATTGGTTTGCTTCTTTTCTCATCTGCACTACTAGAGTTTTATTCTCATGGAATTTAAATAGACAACTTGGAATGTTAAATAATTTCCAAGAATCTCCATAGAAATATTCATTTCAACAATTCAGAAGAAAATCAAGGTACCATTGTATCTCCTCATAGTATAAATGTAGAAAATGTTTCCATTTCAATGAAAGTCTTTTGATTGTTTATTGTCAATGCCAGCTACTTGCTGTTTCATTAATACATCATGTTAAGTTTATCTGTAATTTAATTACAAATTGATTAGTAAAAATACTAATCAAGTGTCCTTAGTTTGTTTGTGTTAAAATATATTAACAATTTAAGAGAGTTCTTTCTAAAGCAATTACCTTGTTTAAATTAGATAATAAAATTGAATTACTTAATAGCTATGCAATAAAACCCCTAGGCTACTTTAATCTTCCAAATACTCTTACATATAATACTGCATCTGATTTCCCCTTTAACTTTGGTAGGGTAAATGTGTCGAGCATCCCAGACCTACAAATGTAGATACTAATGGAAAGGAGAAAGTGATTTAAATTGTGGCATATCAATGGTTACAATCTAAATTTTAAGATTTTTAATGAAGGTTTTGTTGGTACCAGTGCTTATGTTACTACAGTTCTAAGTCAGCAGCCTGACTCTGGAGACCAGATTTGGCCACCTGCCACCTCAAGAGTTCAGTCAGAATGAGATGAATGGCGGTGAAATGAGAAAGAAATCCATTACTCAGCATGACTACACTGGGAAAAAAATAAGAGGGCTTGTTTGCAAAGTTTGTTTTTTATGATACTAACAAGAACTTCAGGGATATACAGGGAAAATAACAAAATGAGGAACAAGAATTTTGCATATTCAAGCAGTCTCAGTCACACCCTGATCAATCTGGTTCTTTACCTTATGTCTGGTTCAGTAAGGTCCTGCTGGCTCTAGGGGAAATAATTACATATGACTTAAGGGGGAAGTTTGGTTCCTGTACTGAGATCATATTACCCACTTTTGGGCAGCCTCAGTTCTCATCACGAGGTTATCTGGTGCAAGTTTGACTGCTCTGAGATCTAAAAGATATCTTACTTCTAACTTTGTATCTTCAGCCTGAAGGTGTGAAAACGCAAGTAAAAGTAGGGTTAAACAGCCTGCTTTCAGACAGACACTCCTTAAATGATTAACAATGTGTAGAGTTGAGCAGGGATCTGACCCAAAGTCTGAAGTAAGTGCAGCCCCAAATGAAAAGTCAGTATTTTAAGCAAAATCAGTCTGTAAATCCCTGTTACACTTAGGCTCACTTTAGTTAGACCATGTTCAGGAACACACACTCATTTTTTAAAAACACTTTTTTATTAGTATGTGTTTGTGATACGTAATGAGTATGTTCATAGTAAGGTATTGCTATATATACGTATCATATCTCAATATTTTTTTCTTTCTGTCTCTGTCATCTCTAGATCCCCTTTCCACCTCCACAGTTCTTCTTAAATTTATTGATAGATACACAGGGAGATTAGATAGATATGCAAATAAATATACACATGCTTACTTTATTCTTTTACATTTACATTATTAAAACTAAAAGTATGTGTTTTATTATAAAAAGCATAATTGAGAGTCCCACAGTTAAATAATGCCCAGTTTGCTAATTAGTTTTATCTATCATCTTTCTACCTATTTATTTAGACAACAAGCATGAGAAGACGTTTCTACTCATCTGTCTCTCTATAAAGTTAAGCTTGTTACTTATGAAGTTCAAAGCTGAAAATTCTGTACATTTTTCTGTGCAGTCCACAAATTTCTGATAAATATACATTATAAACATTTTAACCAAGGAATTCATTTTCTCTTTGAATTTTATCAGTTTTTTGTTTTACATCTATCAAAGCTATATTTATGTTAATAAAAGTCATGATTACTTTCTCTTAGTTGTTCTTTTTAAAAAATCAACTTTATTTTTTAAAAAATGTCTTCCTATTGCATAGCACTAGTATTAATCTTCAAATATTTGCTCAGTGTTTTTCTATATTTCTTTATTTTCAGATTCCAGTATCATTGAGATATTGGTGTCCTTCATTCTGGAACACTTTCCTAGACTCTCTCCTTTGTAGTCACTTATCCATTCACATTTATTATTTTTTAAAATTTTTTATATTTAAGAGAATAAAACCAAACAAAATAAAACAGAATAAAGCCAATCAAAACAAAACAGTGAAAGCAATACAGGACTTCAAAACAAGATAATAGGAAATCCACAATGGCTGCCACAATGCCTCTTGTTTTCTTCAAAATAGCTGTCCATACCATCAGACATATTAAAATCTAACCAAACAAAACAGAAGAAAACCAGTCAAAACAAAACAGTGAAAATGATACAGAACTTCAAAACAAGATAGTAGGAAATCAACAATGGTTACCATAATGCCTCTTGTTATCTTTGAAATAGTTGCCCATGCCATCAAATATAATAAAATCAAATCAAACAAAACAGAATAAAACAAATCAAGACAAAACAATGAAAATGATACAGGACTTTAAAACAAAATAATAGGGAATTAACAATGGCTACCACCTTCCCTTTTAATATGCTTCCTTTCCTTTTACCTTCACAATATCTATTGTATATTTTGGATCCACTAACTGCTTCAGGTTTTTATCCTAGAGAAACAACATGATGTTCACCTATGTGAGTTTGAACCATTTCATTTAAGAGTATGACCACAATTTGTATCTATTTGCCTACAAGCATCTCATGATTATCCTTCTTTATAGCTGAGTAGCTTTCCATTGTATAAAAATGCTGTATCTTTCTTATCTCTTCTGCTGTTAATGGGCAGGCTACCCCTATTTTTTTCTGGTTCCCTGTCATATGGAGCATTGTTTTCTCTCCTTTGACTTTCAGTCTATGAATTTCCTTTCGAGTTAATGTGTTCCTTGTATACTGCATATGGATGGATTTTGTTTCTTGATTCATTCAGCTGGAGTTTCTTTTTATTGGTGAATTAAGGGCATCTACATTAATGGTTATGGCTAACACACACTAGTTCATCTCTGCCATGATTTTTTTCCTGCTGTAAGCTACCTACTTTTCCCCTCCATTCAATTGTCTGCCCCACTCTGTGATCTCACTTTGCTGCTGTTACTGGGACCATGAACATTTTTATCTCTCTCTAGAATATCCTTCAGTACTCTTTGTAGGGATGGTTAGGTGGTCATGAATTCCTTCAGTTTTTTTTTTTTTTTTTGTCATGGAAGTATCTTATTTTCCCATTAATTTTGAAAGATAGTTTTGCAGGGCACATCAATCAGAGTTGAAAGTTGCTTTCTTTCAGGTCTTGAAATACTTCACTCCAGCCTCTTCTTGACTTGATGGTTTGTGTTGAGAAGTCTGCTGTGATTCTGATGGGTTTTCCTTTATAGGTGATCTGTTTCTTTTCTCAAACAGCTCTTAATGTTCTGTTCTTGTTCTAAATTTCTGATGTTTTGATTATTATATGTCTGGGTATAAATTTATTTTGGTTAGCTGGAGTTCTACATTCCTCACTTATCTGTATGTCAGCTCCTTTCCTCATGCTTGGGAAGTTCTCTGCTATTACTTCCGTAAATAGTCTCTTTATGTCATTTGTGCTAACACCTACTTTTTTGCTGACATGTATCAATCTTCAATTATTTTTCTTTGCATTGTGTTGTAGCCACTGAATTATTTCCTAGTACCTTGTTATTTTTAAGAGATCTTTCCTTTCATGATCAGATCACTAGCTGCCATCCCATCTTCAAGGTCTTAAAGTATGTATTCAGTTTCTTTCAAGTGATTTGACCAGCTTTCAATGGAATTTGTAATTTCCTAGTTATCTCTTTGAGTCTATTTCATACATTCCAATTTTTCCTATATTTTTCATTCAAGAATTCTCTCATTCTTCTATGCTCCTCTTTTTTTATCTATGTCTTCTTTATATATGCTCAACAACCCTTTTATTATTTTTGTCATTTCTTCTTTTACCTGAGTTATTATTTCTGATCTGATTTCTTTTACAGCCTCATAAAGTAGTTTCTTTACTTCAGTTGCCATCATCCCAGAAATGTCAGGTGTGCAATTTTCACTTTCTTCCATGTCCATGTCTCCTAAACTTGTTCTGTTTGGGCTGGAGGCCAGTGATTGCCTTTTGTTCTTTCATCTTGACATTTTCCTGAATTCCTCTGGATGAGTGGGCTGTGGGATCCCAGGTGCTTCCCACATTGGCTACCTCTCCACAGTGTAGGGGGATGGGTGAGGCACCTGGGTTTCTCCTAACCCAGGTTCCCCAGGAGGCAGTGGGGTATGACATGGTCTTCGCCAGACACTTGTAGCTTCTCCAAGGCATGACTGGCTGATTTTCCTGGCTTGCACTGGCTACCCAAGGGAGAGTCTTGATGGTGGCCTGCCTGTGCATGGGGACTGGGCTGGCTGCTTCTCCCCACCCATACTGGTTACCCATGGGAGAGTCTTGATGGTGGCCTTCATGCACATGGGAGCTGGGTTGGCTCTCACATTTATTATTATTGCTCATATATTTGTAGATTTTCTGCCATTTGTATTTTTCTTGGACTGGTATTAAACTCAGGGCCTTCTCACTAAGCCATATATGCTTTGTTTTGTTTTGTTTTGTTTTGTTTTGTTTTGTTTTACTTTTATTTTTGTTTTCAAATTTTGAGATAGTCTCACATAGACATCACATTGCAAAGGTTGAACTCACACTGGTGATCATTTTTTCTTAACTCTTAGAGTCCTGATATTACAGGTGTGTGCCACCAAGCCAGGCTTTCTGCCATATTTTTTATATGTTCTATTTTTCATGTACTCAGTTTATTTTTCTTATCTGATTTTCTTGAAGTTATCATGTGTCCCATGGTTCATTTTTAGCTAAATAATTATCATTATATTATCCACTGAAATTTTGAGGATATCCTAAAATATCATAGGATTCATTTAAAAATTTTAATCGCTTACCATAGCTAAAATTAATCAATAGATCTAACTTGACATGTTTTTGTTTTTCTAGGTTCTTTCTCAGCTTATCTTAGACAATATGGCCTGTAATTTGTTTAGCAATTCAATTTTAATTCTCTATTCTTTAGTTCTAATATTTTATTCCTTACTTCTCAAATTTTTTGCTTCATTCATTTTGTTTTTATAAATTTATTTCTGAGGCCCTTTGAAAAAGAATCAGTGGAAAGATAATTTTGCTATTTTTACCTCTTTGAAAAGGTTGTTATGTCACTGTCATATTTCAGTGATTGTTTGACATGGATAGCAGCCTATAAATGGCCTTATTTTCTCTTCCTGACAAGAAATCAGATAGTAATTTGGCTGTCATTATTTTAAGTGCTATAGTTGGATCATAAATATCCCCAAATTCCCATGTATTAGAGGTTTGGTTCACAACCTTTGGTGTCTTTGGAAGGTACTGGGACCTTTAAAAGCTGTGACCTAGTGAAGGAAGATAGA
>RJWT010024770.1:0-16364 GCA_004365215.1 Cuniculus paca | reverse complement strand
ATGAGAAGGTACAGCATTTGCAGCAAAATGAAAGTACTTTAATCTGGCTGTTGCATAATTCCCTGGGTAAAAAGAAATAAAAGTAATGAGAAATGAGGTTAAAGTGCAAATAAAGACCAGCATGAGCAGTCTGAGCTTTATTCTAAAATGTGAGATCACTGAAGAGCTTCTAAGTATAAGGATGCGATGATTAAACATGTTTTAGAAAACACCTTCTCTTAGGTAGAAAAAAAGACTGAAAACTGGCAAGACTGTGAGCAGGAAAATGTGTGGGGAAGCCCCCTCTGTCACCTATACAGGATGACAGCAATGGGGAATAGGGCAGCAACCTGAGAGGCGTTAAGAATCCATGGAAGCTGATGATGGCCCAGGGAAAGAAGCAGCAGCAAGAGAGAGCAAGAAGCGGAGGTCACCATAGGGCCTGGTTTGTCTTGCATATGTCCTGCTGCACCAGAAAAGTGACTTGGCATTTCCTATCCTCCCTAAGAATGCAGCAGTTTGCTTGGTAAATTTTATAGTTACTCTACTTGGAATCAGAAAGTCTCACATGGTTTTGGCCTGGGCAGAATGGATACCAGCCACTGAAATAGAGAGGAGAAAGAGCGGTCGTTAGGGTGAGGTGCAAGGACCAATTCTAGGCATATGGAGTTTAAGTACCTGGGGTGAGAGGCCAATAGGAGTATTGAAGGTCACATACTATGGGATAGAGATGCAGCCATAGGGAGCATTTGCATGCATTAGTGGTAAGATACAGGGAATGCCACAGACTAGGTAATGTTCTGAGATATTTTGTCTTTGGAGCAGATGAATACTTTTTTTTAAACTTTTTTTTTTATTTTAAAGAGAATAGAACAAAACAAAACAAAACAAGACAAAACAAAGCAAAGGAAAACAGAATAGAGTCAAACATAATATAGCATTTCAGAACAGAACACTGCAAGCTATACAGGTTTTCAAAACATACAAACAGGAGATTAACAACGGTTACCTTAGTGTCTCTTGCTTTCTTCAAAATGGTTGTTCATACATTTACAGACAATAAACTCAAACACAACAAAGTAATACAAAACCAGATAAAACAAAAGAGCATTACAGGCCTTCAAGTCAGATAACAAGAAACCAGCAATGGCTACCGTAATGTCCCATTTTTCAAAAGAGCTGTTCCTATCTTCTCACGTATTGCAATCAAATAGTAGGAAAGGGACTTAAACCAATCAAATCAAAGAATAAAAGCACCATTGGACTTCAGAACCTTTTCTCCATATTTATTGGGAATTCTGTATCTTATTGAGTCTTTCAGTTTCTTACACTAGGGAGACAGTGCGGTGTTTATACATGTGGGTTTGGTTTGTTTCACTTATGAGTATGGTCTCAAGTCACATCCATTTACCTATAAAAGCCTCAACGTGATCATTTTTTATAGCTGAATAGTATGGAGCAGATGAATATTAAACATTTTAAAAAATATCACTTAGTCCAGTATTTTCTGTGTGCCTGCTGTTGAGTGGCTGGAAGTTGTCAGTACAGGCTGGGTTAGGGGGAAGGAGCTACAGAGGGAAATCATGCAACAGGTGTAACTGGGACAGCCGCCAGTGCCCCAGGGCATGGTAGGGTCACATTACTACAGAAGAATGTGAGGCCTGGTTCCCATCATGAAGGCACACATTGTCCAGAGAAATATAGCTAACCGTACGACTACTATCTAGTTAGTGAGATACTACATGTAACAAAATAAAACAGTTAAAATGAGGGTATGCAAGGTTGGCCGTATACACCAAGGGGGTTGTAGAATTTCCAAGCAGGGAGAGAACATCGTGCACAGTGGCCGCCACGTGCCACCTGGGCTTTGCGTTTTCCTAGAATGTTTTCCAGAAGGACAGCAGAAGGAACCCAGGGAGCAGCTGCTTGTAATGAGGGTCCACCAGCCCTTATGCTGCTGCACACTCTCCGGCCTCTTCTCTGGACAGATCAGATGGCTCAGCATTTCTCCAGCTAATGTAGTTGGGGAGGTGAGGGAAGCTTCAGGCAAGTGCTGGGTCATGGATGGGTAATGAGCGCAGGGGGCTGAAAACAAAGTTGGCGTATGTGAAGAGCATCAGGGAAACTATAAACACTTGAAAGTTCCTGTGGAGTGACAGCAAGCAGCAAGGGATCGAGAGATCATTTTCTCTTGGCTGCAGCGGTCCTCTTGCCTTACCCAGCCAGCCCCTGCCTATCTCAAAGACTCTCCAGATGCCACCGCCTCCATGGGGCTTGTGCAGTTTCTCTGGGCAGTCAGGCAGCACTCTCCATCCGCTTCCAAGGCACTTGCTTACCGCCTTCAGGGTAGCATCCTCCAGACACCCTGAACTTGTTCCTCCATTAGTTCTTTACAGGGACTAACTGTGCATCTTGCCTCTGCCTCCCTAGCCTTGTGATACAGTGCTCAGGACCTAACTGTCCCCCCAGAACATGCTTCTGTCCTCTGCACTTTAATAACCTTTGCAGCACACCCTGCTTCACTTCCTTCCTGCAATCCTGCGCATTTTTCCAAGTAGTGCTCAAAGCCTATTGCTTCTGTGCAGCCTTGCCTGACGCGCGCCACACCCCCTTGTCAGCCGTCTTTGAGTCTGAAAAAAGGCCATACTCTGCTGCACTTGAATTCCCTTATTTTACGGATGGTGAAATGGAAACCTGCCAGCATGGATGGCGTCACCCAGAAGCTGGGCAACAGAAGAACACATCTCAGGGCAGCTGCCCTTCTATTGTCCCCGCAAAGATGGGCACAGGTGGACAATGCGGGTACACAGTGCAGAGATCTGCTCTGTGCAAAGCAGCTTGCTTCTCCTAGTGTCTGGTTGGTTTTCAGTGTGGCTGAGCTTCAAAAGTCTTCCACCTCAGCCTGCAGCTGCGTTTTGCTTTCTGTGTTCTGCTCTGTGAGAGCAGCGGGTAAAGCTCTGTTTGAGGGACACAGGCTGACATTTCCTTTTCAGATATTGCTGACCATCTTGCCTAGACAGCCAGACTCTGCCAGACACTAATGAAACCCCTTTTTCATTAGCAAGATCTCGGCAGGGCACTGTAGCAGGTAAACGCAAACAAAGGGTGCAGACCCCTTTAGTGCCTCTGAATGGCTGCTTTACCTGTAATTAAACGCAGAGGAATCATCATTGCCTTTCTCCCCTGGGGAGCTTTGGCAGGTTTTAAAGTGGATCAGTAACTCACTGAACAAAGAATTAGCAACCTATATTTAAAGCAAGGGCTACATATTTCCTGTTAGCCATTTTGACAAACTACTAAAAAATGACATCTTTTGACCTCACTTAAATCTCAGGTGCAGTTACGCTGCCTGGATACATGATTCCAAGTTAGTATCACCTTGTGTTATTTAAAGCTGTGATGGACGTACTAAGTTGGGGGTCATGGAAAAGCTCTATGAACAACCATTTCGAAGAAAACAAGAGACACTAGGGTAGCCATTGTTAATCTCCTATTGTTATGTTTTGAAGACCTGTATTGTTTGCAGTGTTCTGTTCTGAAATGCTTTGTTGTGTGTAACTGTTTTGTTTTGTTTTATTCTCTTTAAAATAAAAAAAAAGTTTTAATGAGTTATTCATTGTTGTTTGCTTCCAAAAGGGTATTGGTTATCAAAATAAATGACAGAGGCCTGGTACAGTGTCATGTGCATGTAATTCCAGCTACTCAAGGAGCTGAAGCATGAGATTAGGAGTTCAAGGCCAGCCTTGGCAACTCACCGAGACCTTGCCTCAAAAAAATTAATTAATTAATTAATCACATATATGGCAAACAGGAGGAAAGGCAAAGGCAAACCTTTGGTTTATCCATTCAACAAATACCTTTTTCACACTTTGTACCACATACTCTACCAGGCACACTAGAAATAATAAAGAGATAAATGTGATCTAATCTCTGCTCTTGTAGAGCTCCAGTGGATACAAATACTTATAACCAAAACAAGAAGTTGTGAAAATATAAAGTGATAAGTGCTGGGTGGAGAGGAACTGATAATGGACCACCTATATTTATAGAGAAGGCTTCCGTTGAGCTGCATCTTTAAAAAACAAATGAATTTTGCACAGGGAGAACAGCATTCTACTTAAAGTAAAGAGCTTGTGAGAAGACGGAGAGATATGAAAAGCATGAAGTGTTCTAGAAGCAAGAAGCAATTGTACGAAAGATGATGTTAGGGAGGTGTCAAGGTCACCAGGAGGGAAATTACCCAACAAGTTCTGAGAAACTGTAATAAGGTCTTGAGATTTACCCTTTAGGTACAGGGAATTGTCAGCAATGTTTAACAGGTGAGGGCAGGAATAGCTGGAGAGGAAATGTTAGTACACTCACCAGAGAGACTCACTAAAAGTGAATGCATACCTTGTTTTTGAAAGAGTACGCCAAGTGCAATATGGAAGATCCTTGTGCATAAAGATCGTAGTCAAGCTTAGGAGGAGACCAAGTTAGTCAGGCCTCCTAATTGGAGGGATTCACAACCACAGATTCAATCATCTGCGGGCTGAAAATACTCAGGAAAAAGAGCACCTGTATTGAACATATACAGACTACTTTTTCCTGGCCATTATTCCCCAAACAATACAGTGTAACACCTACGTATAAATCATTTATATTGTATTAGGCATTATAAGTAATCTAGAGATGATTTAAAGTACTATATACGAGAGGATATGTACATGCATAGGTTGTATGCAAATACTACACCATTTTGTAACAGAAACCTGAGACTGCAGATTTTAGTATCCAAAGGATGTCCTGGAATGCCCTATGGCACCTACCTGGCCCTGCCTCCCTCTGGTCTCATCCTACCCCTGTCTGTATTTGCCCCACTGAGCCCAACTGGCCTTGTTTCTGCTGCTGAGATACCCAGAACTCTTCCTTGTCTTAGAAACTTTTCATGTGATTTTGCTGCTAACCAACTATATCTTTTTGATCACCTGGTTCCTTGGGTCGCCGAGATCTCATGTGTACCTCATGTAAACGAAGCAAAACTCCTCAGCCAGGGTGCATGCCCTTTTGATTGTCATTTCAGAACTTTTGGTATCAAAACTATATTGTTAATAACATGGCGGTGTTGTTCTCCACTCCCACTCATCCTCATAGATGCACAGCAGGTGCTCAATAAATACTTGCTAAAGATTACATTGAAGTGGTGAACTTCACTATTGTGGTGATGAACCTATGTCATGTGTGTTACTGTCTTTTAAAACAAAAGACATTAATGTGTGAGTTGTTTTTTTCTAAATGAAAACCTCAGTACTCAGGTTTAGTTGCAGTGCTGGCACTTTGCAAAAAATTAGTGGGTTTTGTGTTGCAGGTTGGCACTTGGTCTCTAAAAATTCTCCATCATTGTGTTACGGGAAATAGGGGAGGGAGAAAGGAAGAGGAGAGTTGGGGAG
Organism: Cuniculus paca; assembly: GCA_004365215.1. Taxonomy (NCBI): domain Eukaryota; kingdom Metazoa; phylum Chordata; class Mammalia; order Rodentia; family Cuniculidae; genus Cuniculus; species Cuniculus paca. Next base: position 10,956 of record RJWT010024770.1, on the reverse strand, counting down.
TTCAGAGCTTGGATCTGACTCACATCACAGGAACCAGGAAAATCTGAAAGAAGTGAGGTCCAGCCAAGTCATGCAAAGCAAGAAACTACAAGCTAGACTAAAAGAATGGGTCATGTGAGCTGGTGAGATCAAAGAGGAAGCTCAGTGATGTCCAAGAGCCAAAGGTTAGACCTTTCTACAAGTGACCACAGAGCATCCCTTAGTGGCTGACATGTGAGGTCCTTGCCTTTACTCTAGCAGATCTAGTTCCTGGCTTATGCTTTAACAATCTTTTGAAGAATTGACATGACATGCTTCTGTGACACCTTTTCTCTTGTGTTTCTCATTATGGTTTCCTCTGTTAAATTCCTATCAACTATAAGCATGCAATTAGAAGATGTGATTTGAAAAAAGAGAAAAAAGGAAGTTAAAAACATCTCCCCCACCCCCTTTTCATCAACACCTCCAGGATCCTTGTCTCGACTAAGAGAACTGGCTTCTGCGTGCTCGGCGCTGTTATGTTGCTCAATTGAGCCACTGCTGTGTGCTGTTTGTGGGAGATGTTGGCACGAAGAATGCGGAGTGACTGCTGTTTCTCTGCACCCCGCCGGAAGATGAGATGCCTGTCTCCCCAGGCCATTCAAGACAGCCAAGTTCTAAATAAAATCAAGCCGCATCTTCATGCAGACTGTCGTATACACTGCTTTCAAAAGATTGTTTCTGTGAGTTTTCTCTAACTGGCTTTTAGAACTCCCTTTTCCTGCTTGCTTGCTTTTTCCTCATACTGTACTTTTTATTTTTTTTTCCATCCCTTTTCCTTTAACTCTGTATCACAAATAAAACTTCACATATTTATAATCTTTTCAGTATAGACATAAAGACCAAATGGAGAGGCACAACTTTGACAAAATTGGGGGAATGCTGCTCTTCCTCAGTTTCCCCCAAACCTTTAGTTATTCATCTATCGCCATGGTGGCTTTTTTCCATAGATATGGTGAAGCCAGCACCATTGTTAATTTTCCTTGAATAGACTCAATTTTTAATTTTTTAAACTCATATTAAGCGTGTAATAAGATACTATACTTGTAATTGTCCAAAAGCACATTAAAATAAATAGTCAACTACAACAATTAAAAAGGCCTATATTTTACAAACAAACTCACTCTAGGAAGATTCTGGAACACTGATGCAAGGCAAAGATGTTATCAGTTTATATCCATAAGGGTTAACTTCGTTTCTTTTTAGCATCTGGACTCAACCACAGGGTTTTATGTGGCTACTCCAGGCTTGTTTTCTTGCTTTCCATTGGAATCCCACATTGCTGAAATCTAAAAAGTATTTTTCAGGTTGATCAGTTTATGAATGCTCATAGCCATGCCTTGCAAGTTGTCTTGGTTACTTCTATCTTGTTGCTGGGAAAAAACACCCCACACCCAAAATTTAGGAAGGAGAGGTTTATTTAGCTTACAATTTGTGGAGGTTTCAGTCCATAATCGGCTGGTTGCATGGCAGGGTGGCATGGCACAGGGGCAACACTTCGAGGCAGCAGCCAGAGCAAAAGTGAGAACAAGCCTCTTCTCTTCCTTTATATTGTACACAGGCCACCCCCTCCCCTCAGGATGGGTGTAGCACTCACAAAATCTCTGTGCCCTCCTCTTACACTGGATGAGGATATTTACAAGGTAAGGATCCTGGCACCCTGCTGAGTCTTTCGGTTAAACTTCTAAACTTCTCAAGTTGACACAGTGTATCAACCATAACACAAGTCAAAAGTCAAAGAAATGCTAAACACTAAAGCACTTGATAAACAACTGCTGCCCTGTATGTGTAAGAAAAGAAAGTTCTCTTTCAGGTTTCTAGAACCTGGTCCCTCCAGTAGCACACCCTGACTGTCTACTGCTCGATATTTTATAGTTTCAGTTTTGTGCCTTTTATCCTGATCTTTCTAGTTTTTTCCTTGGGGCTCAATGATGCAGATCGTCCTGGTGGAGTCTGTCACCTGGCACGTGCTCTTTGGTGTTGCTGTGCATTTGTAACCTTGGTGTAGACCCTTTTATCCAGCACTGAACGACAATGAGGGGTTCCATACCAACAATTCTTAGATAATTAAAGCTTATCGTTGGTAAGCTCCCAAATATTTTTTAAAATCCCAACTTCTTTGATAGAAATCTTTCTAAATACATTACACACTTGACTGCCTCTTTATATAAATGTAATATAATTTCTCACAGGGAGACAGCAACATGGGTATGGCAGAAGGAGCATCACAGATTAGCCTGCATCTATTTATACTTCTTGTTTTCTCTTTGACCCAAGAGTGACACCATTGCCTGCTAATTAGGTTGATTTTTTTTCTGTTCTAACTCTCAATCTCTGTCTTCAAGGAGCCCACAGTTTTATTGGGGAACAGGATATGTAAATATGTCAGAGAGCTAATTAGTGTTAAACACTGTAAGAATCTGAGAACAGGGAGGGTCAAGGATAAGTCATAACCTTATTTGGTCAGTGAAGATAAATGGAATAAGTAAAAAAGATGCTTGAACTGAATTTTTAAAGAGGAATAGAATTTCTCTTAAGGTCCAGGAAGGTGAATGTGTTTCAGGGGAAGGCCCAGAATGATCAAAGTCACAGAAGCTTGAAAGAGCATGACATGTCAGCTGACAGGTCAGTGGGAGGTGTTTCATGGGGCTAACTGGAGGGTGAACAGAGGAACTGATGAAAATGAGATTGATCAAAATCGGCAGCAATCAGACTGCAAAGTGCTTTGTTTGCCAAGATAATTTCCCATTTGACTTTGATCACAATGAGGATCCCTGAAGATTCATAAGAATAAAGGGACATAACCAGAGTTAGATTTTAGTGGTGGAAATGGCATTCTAGAGTGATTATGTACTCATCAACTATTTCTTAAGCACTCACTAAATGCTGAAATTGATCTAATCATGTATGATTCAGAAATGAACAAAGTGTATGAACTCTTTAGGAGTTAGAGTTGGCAATGGAGCGAGAGTTAAGCCACTTGGCAGAGGAATCATTCAAGACATAAATCTTGGTAGATTTTGCATGTAGAATAGATGGGAATTAATCTGAAGCAGAAAGTGACTCTAGGGCACATGTGGAGGATGGCACTGAGAATCCAAGCTTCAAACGGGAGTGACGGGGTGTTAGGAGCGGGTATGGGGTGAGTTAGATCAGCAGCTCTCTGAAGAAAGAAGAGACTGTCTCGTGTATGTGTAGGATCGTTCACTATCCCTGTTTCCCGAATTTAATTTTTACCATGATCCAGATAATCCCCTCTTCCATGCTACCTTGTGCAGAGCTGTAGTTTTGCTTCTACTTATAAACAATGACTCATGTATTTCCCTGCCTTTCTCCCATATTGTGCCCTAAGAGCTAATTTATCTCTTTGAACTCAAGACCACGATACTATGGGCTTCAAGAAAACTTAGCTGAATTATCAGTAAAGCACAAAAGAAGGTAAGAAAACCAAAAAGGAGATCAAAAGAACTGATAGGTTGGTTTAACTTTGAGCTTATTGCAATGCAGCTAAGTTTTTTGGTTTAATTTAGAACTCATTAAATTAAGAGGCTATGTGGGATATGAATATAAGGGGAAAGACAAGAGATTTATATATATATATATATATATATATATATATATATATATATATATTTGAATATGTATGACATGGATGTGAATGATATTCTATGGGCAGTATTTCCAATGACATTTAAGTCAAGGAAGAATAGAATTTTCAGGTAGGGGAGATACCAAATACCACAGTATTGTTGACTGAAATACGAACTAGGAAATTTTCATCCAATCTGTTACCTATCTCAGCTAGCTTGATTTCAGTGCAATGGCAGGAGTAGGCTGGTACAGAAATGAATTTATTGAATGCAATATATTCTTTCAAAATTTGTCCAAAAGCAAAGGTGGAGGAAAGGTCACATAATGAAGGTGATGGGAGCTATTGCAGGACCTAACTGATGGGTTCAGGTCCCTGTGAAGAGTAAGAGGATACAGAGTATGGGTGAGAGAGTTGAGTTTGAACATACAAGAGATGGACAGCTTATTCTTTTGGGATAGAATGGAAAGACATAGACACAATGGAACCTTGTAAAAAAAAGGTGCAAGAGGTTGAAGAAATCCATGGTAAATGGCCTAAACTTTCTCTGTGAAGTGAAACACATGAGTGTACACAACCAAGAAAGAAAAAGATAAAAGGAAGAGACCAGGAGAATAATTGTAACTAACTGCTTGTTGAGGAACAAAAGAAGGAACTGGTTAAGAGTGTTCCTCACTGTAAATGTAAAATACCTGAGGAGTGATTGCCCCATACATCTTTTTCCCAACCTAATTTCCATGGTGTATTTTAACCATTTAACAGTTTACCCCAAGCATCCCTCTGGTACTGTGTTTGTTTATGAACTGACTGTCCTGAGTGTCTCTCTCAGGGAGGTGTCATTTCCTCGAGTAGCTGATTCTTGTTTGCAGGAGATGTACTCATCTGTCTACTTGTTTTGTATTGACTATTTATTGCATACTGTTTTACTTAGAATGTTGTATTTGCCTTTGGTGTTGTTTTCTAGTGCAATCTAATAGTAATTTCTGGTTGTTTTCTTTTACTAATTTGTGTCTATTTTATTTGTGAAAGATCACCTCTACTTTTGTGCTACAACCTATAAAAGCTCTTATTGTGGATACACTAGGTATAATTTTTATAATCAGGGATATTCTTTTACCATACAAAACACACACATTTGGGACACTGAGACTGAATAGGAAAGAAGTGCCAAAAGATATGCAAAAGAGAAAACTGAAAAAGGGAGAAATGTTGACATATCTGAGAGGAAAAGTCTGTATTTTGAAATGGAAAGACAAAAAAGACACCTCCTTCTGTCCACTATTCATAATACAGAAATGATAGATCTTGAAAGAAGAAATGAAACTAAAAAAATTCTAATAGTGATCAGTGATTAGAATAATTCTATGAGTGGTGTTAACAGAGTTGACCAACATCTAAAAAGCTATCCTGTAATCCAAAAGCAAGGGAAAAATATTATTATAAAATATTTATGCACCTAGCCAGGCGTGGTGGCTCACGCCTGTAATCCCAACACTTGGGAGGCTGAGACAGGCGGATCGTTGTGAGTTCGAGACCAGCCTGAGCTACAAAGTGAGCTCAAGGCCAGCCTGAATGGCATAGTGAGACCCTGTCTCAAAAAACAGGGCTGGGGATCTAGCTCAGCGGTCTAAGCACCTGCCTGGCAAGCGCAAGGTTGTGAGTTCAATCCCCGGTGCCGAAAAAAAAATATTTATGCACCTTCTGGATCAAACATGGAACTTATTTGTTATTTATTCGAAACAAGTGGGTGCAAAGAGTCATTTACAATTTAGATTAGGTCTCATAGACCAAATAATTGAAGCATATGGGAAAGCAGAAACCCTACCAGGATGACCATCATCGATATCTTCATCATTATGTTTAGTGGGGAGGCATTTTATTGAAATGACACCACTGACCAAAGAAAAGGGAAGGCCAGCATGACACTGAAATGTGGTGTTCAAAGAAAGCCAATAATGCAAGAAGAATTTGGAAAGAGAATAGATATTACTGTCCACATTGTAATGTTGTGTTGTTGTCTTTGTTACTTTCCTCACTGCTAAACAAAATACCCAACACCCAAAGTTAAAGGAAGCAATGTTGACTTTGACTCACAATTTGTAGAGGTTTCAGTCCAAAGTTGGCTGCCTCCAAGGCAAAATGATATGGCAGAGGGGCAATACAGGGTACAAACAGTCCATGATGTGATGGCAGACAGAGGGCAGCAAAACAGAGAGTAATAGCAGCAAACAGAAAACCCACCTCTCCCTTGTATTCTGTCTGAGCTACCCACCCTCTTGGTGGTGCCACCCACACTGGTTGGCCTTCCCATTATTCATGCCCACTATATTGCAAACCAATCAGTGGACTAATTTAGTAACCACACACCTTTAATCCCAGTACCACACACCCTAGATTCAGCCACCTCCGAAAAACCCCATTGCATGAGGTTTTGCGGGGAACACCTAGACATAAGCCATAAGAGTTGTGTATTGAATGTTTTAAAATAAACCCTATACAGCCAGGTGTAGTGGTGCACACCCATAATCCCAGCACTTGGGAGGCTGAGGCAGGAGGATCACCATGAGTTCAAGGCTGGCATGGCCTGCATAGTGAGTTCAAGGCCACAGAGGATTACAGAGTGAGACCCTGTCTCAAAAAATTGAAAACTGAAACCAAACAAAAAAGATACATTGTATACAGAAAGATTATTGAATAAATTATGTAAAATTGTGGTTTTTATATTTCCTATTACCTTATAAAAATTAATGAAAAAATGCAGATTTTTGTCTTCCTGTATATGAATAATTAGACTGGTAAGTGGCTAAAATGTCTGAATTTCCCTCTTTACTGATTCAAACATTCAGTTTGTTTCTTTGTTCTCTCCTCACACCGTGCCAGGAAGAACAATTTATATTTCTCTCATCCCCATGCTTTGGGGTGGGAAGAAATAGGTTCCAGCAGAGTGCTGCTGAAAATACTGTTCCTTGGAAACAAAAAACACTTTCTTTTCTGCCCCTGCCTGCTGTTCTGTTTGTAGTATATAGCCAATGGGATTTAAAACATTCATTTCATGCACATCAAAATTGTCCTTAGTCTCAAAATTTAAAATGTCCTCTGACTTTTCCTCTACCCCCAACTGTATAGGAGGGGTACATCTGGTTGTTTACTCAATGGTAAAAGACCCCTGGCTCATCTTTTTGGAGTCATTTTATTTCTTCATTTCATTTCTCAGTATTAGAATATCTGTCTGTTATACTCTCTGCATTAATTTCTAGGGCTGTCATAATAAAGTTCCACTAAATGATTGGCTTAAAACAACAGAGTCTTATCTTCTCAGAGTTCTGGAGGGTAGACATTCAACGTCAAGCTGTCATGGGACCATGTTCCCCCTGCAGGCTTTAGGAAAGACTTCTCCTTTGCTTCTTTCTACTTTCTGATGACTTCCAGCAATCCTTGGCTTGTAGCCACACATTCAGATTTCTGCTTTGTCTTCACATGGCTAGTTTTCCTCTGGTGTGGGGTAAGTATCTTTTCCTTCATATGGCCTTCTAAGAAGGGCACAGGGCATTAGATTTAGGGTCAACTCTAATTCAGCATGACTTCATCTTAACTAATTAGATGTGAAACCACTTTATTTCCAAATAAGGTCACATTCTGAGATTCTGGGTGGACAACCATTTTGGGAAGGACAATATTCAATCCAGTTCAGTCTTCTGATTTCCTACTATTGATGTAGTATTGACCTGGACATTAGTAGAGCCAAGCATAGTCTCTTCTTTCTCAGATTTCCCTAAATGCTGAGTCAACCTTCTGTCTTCTGTCTTTAGAATGGCTCCAGGCTGTACTCTGTCTTCTAGGACTCTTAGGCAACAGAGTTCTTGGTGAGGAAAAGTTATTATCTCTTTTGTGAAGACAAGATGTGAAAAGTGTAGCCGTGTCAGCTGTCCTCCAAGGATGACTCCCCAAAGATGGTGGAGCATGTGGCGATTCCCAACCTGTAGGCAGCTCCCAGCCTTGCTATTAGATGGCCATCCTGGGTTTGCCTGTAATTAGTAATTACTAGTGCTAGAGATATTTTCTAGAGCTATCATTCCAACAGAAAACTACCCACCAGACTGTAAAATGAAATTTTAAAACTCATACTATTTTGGGTTACAGAGTATGATGTGCTTGCTGATAAGGGTATTTGATTTCTGCAGATCAGAGGTTTCTTTTTATTCCCCCCCCCCTTTTTGTCATGCTGAGTTGGAATCATTTGCCAGTCATTTAGCCATAAGGTATAATTTTTACCTCTTCCTGATTTCCATTTTTAATTTTCAGATCTCTACTTGACCTACTTACTGGGGAGCTAGGGCTTAATGCTGTAGATCTCCCGGGTCTTCCTTAACTCAGTGCAGAGCCACACAGACAGTCATGGCTTCTCCCTGCTGAATCCACAGGACCATCCCTCAGGGAGAAATAAGGCAAAGAAACTCCCTTGTCCTTTCATCAGTGTTATCATTTGGATCTTAACTATCTCACAAAGGCCCATGTGTTCTAGGATTAATCCACAGACCAAGGCACCATTGGAAGGCAGTAGCACCTTAGGAGGCGGGGCTAGCAGACGAAGTTAAGTCATTAGGGTGTGCCCTTGAAGGGGATGTCAGAACTGTAGCTCCTTGCCGTTAACTCTCCTTTTCACTTCCTGTTCACCATGTGGTAAACAGGCTTCTTCTCCCACACCCTCCCATGATGATGTTCTGTGCTGCCATAGACCCCAATCAACAGAGCCAAGTGACCATGGACTGCACCTCTGGAACTCTGATCCAAATGAAACCTTATCTCTTTATGATTTTCTCCTTATCTCAGCTATTTTGTCACGGTGATGGGAAGCTGGCTAACACAATCAGTGACTCTGTGTTCTGCATAGCAAAATGTTGATCTACTTCTACTGCTCTACTTATTGATTGTGGACTTTGGAAGTCTTCCTCTCATTTCTTGTTTAGATGCTGAGGGAACCCTCCTAGCAGGCAGGGGAGCCATTGCCTAAGTGTTTAGTAATTTCTCTGAGGGAGGTTCTGCTTACTTTCCACTAACCAGTCACCTTCAAGTGAAACAATGTCCTGCATTCTGTCAGGATCACATGGGGATAAATGTGAGGTGAATTGAGAAAGCTGAAGTGGATGCCAGACAGAAAAATACAAATGAGAGTATTGATAGGATGACAGGAACTAGACAGAAAATGTTTAGAGAAGAAAACAGAGCTCTTTTCCCAACAAAAGAATTACCTCTCCACATTTTATTTTCATTTGGTAAGAGTCTTCATCAATCCTTGATTTCTCGTACTTGCACAAGTTCTTATTATACAGCATTTCTATTTCTCTTACCATTGATTTTCACTTTTAATCCACCTTGGCCCCCCCCCACCCCGACTGTTGGAATATTTATGGCTGGGTAGCTTGTAGTGATTTTGGTCATGCATTAATTTATCTTTGAGCATTTTCTATTTCCTTTGTGGCTTTCTTCTCAACAGCTTTATCCTGTTTCATTTCCCTCAGCACTTTCCCCATTCCTCCAAAATTAGCTCTACTGAAATTTAATGTCTTTAGTTTCCCCTTCTGCTGTGGCTTCAATTCTCTCAGGTATAAACATAACTATTATTAGCCAATTCCTTTGCTTGTGGGTGAGTCTGTGGCTAGATGCCACTGCCTTCTCCTCCCCTACCTATGCCCTTGGTCCTGCATCCAGACAAACATAGTAGACCTTGCCTTGTGCTGATGGTTGACATGCATAGCTGGCCTGGGTGAGGGACACACTTATTGTATAAGTGTTTGCTGATCTTACAGTGTCCCAGTTTAACACAGTACAGGGTGCCCAGCTAACTGCTCTTCCCTTTTCTGATACTATCCACTCTGCCTAAATGGCTATAACAGTGCATCTGGCAGTTAAAACACAGATTCCCTTTGGACTGTTCAAAGGGAAGGCACTGAAGAAATTCCCCAGCTGATTTTTTAAAAATGTACTTCATTTCCAGAACTGCTGTGACATTCACGTGGTATGCGCATGCTCTCTCCTTCAACTTGCTGCTTTCAAGATGCTCAGTCTGGGCTTGCTCTCTGCTGTGCGCAGGGCATTTTATCCAGCATTAAACTTCAAAGCCTAATTTGATGGACATGACTGAAAGATTGATGCAAAAATTATTGCTGTTTATGCTTCCGGCCTTCTGGAAGAGTGGAAGAATACTCACCTCTCCTGAACATTTGCTCTGCTATAGTTGCCAAATTATCTAACAGCCCCTCGGTTTCCAGTTTGACAGCACTGTGTTTATTTTTTTAAAAAATTATGCACCGTGGTGTCTGTTTCTGTCTGTGACATGTTCCTTGTGATAATAATAATGCTAATGCTCTGACTTTACGTTGTGCTTTTTAGTTCAAGAGTCTTCAAGAACTTTGGACTTTCATCACTGCTGTGGAGTTCCATAGACAGGGAGGCAAGGACAGAGATTAAGTGGCAAGAACAGGGCTGTGCGGTGGTGTCTGAGTAGCCTTGTCTGAACAAACAGGAAGTCTTTTCTACCTAGTTCAATGCTTTCGTTTACCTCATTTTTCCTTTTCTCTTTCTGTGTGCCTATACTCCATCTTTCATGATTAATGGTAATGAGCCACCCCACCACCCTCCCTAAATTCCTCTCTGCATTTGCCTGCCACTCATAGATTCTACAAATAATGCTGGGAAAAAATTGGAAGTCGCTTCCCTCTGGAGCCACATGGTGCCCTGTTTTTCTCTCTTGCTTTGTCTTGACATCACTGATATATTTATGGTGTGGGGTACTAACAGGTTAGTATTAAACGGAATGGAAAGATACTTTCTTCTCTGAAAGAAAGAAAGGCAATAGATTTTTCCATGAACCTGTCTTTTCCAAGATGTTACTTCCATAACCTCATCTAATACCCATCATCTCTTTGTTTAGTTATAAATAAATGGAGAACATTGATTCAGTTCCTTTTCCCAGACACCCATTGAGTGCAAGACCCAGTCTTGTACAGTGTGGACTGTACTTCAGTCTAACTGGAAGAGGGGATTGAAATCAGCGTACATGCTTCTAGTAGCACAGACCTTGTTAAAAGCTGTACCACGTTCAGGAGCTGTGTAATGCAGGGAGGATCACATATACTTGGAGGACCCAGGCAAAGTTTCATTAAAATGATAGAATTTAAAATGAGTTTTAGGCAATTGGAAAGATAGTTTAAGGTTGAATTTGGAGAAACGCAAGTATAAAGATGCACAAAGAACCCAAAAACACAAAGAACAGAAACACTGGCTCGAGGGAAAAGTGGTAAAAGAAGCAGCTGACATTTTATACCAACAGGTCTTGAAAAAGCTTCTGT
>RJWT010024769.1:0-16362 GCA_004365215.1 Cuniculus paca | reverse complement strand
CAAACAAACAAAACAAAACAATCCAGAGTTAATAAAGACCTCCTGCAGCTATTGAAATAAGCCAGGGATGATATCCTTATGGTTTGGACACTGATAGCCAAACTGGAGTAGAATAGATGGAGTTGACACAGAGGAAAGGAACATTGACTTGTTAAGAATACCTTTTAGGTTTCTATATGAACAACAATATGATACCATAAGAAAGAGAACAAGAAAATAAAGAACACAAGCATCCTTAGCTGAAAATAAGCCAGATATACTGAGCTACAACTCTGTTTAAGGTTCTCAAACTGAAAGGAAAGTCTAAGTTGGAGATAAAAATCAAGAAGTACTTCATTAACTATTACTTTAGCACCTCGAACTGTGTGCATGGACAGCCAATTACCCTGAAACGCTAAAATAAAAACAACCTTTCCATTTTCTTTCACATTTTTTTTCCTGCAGTTATATTCTACTTGGTCTGTCTAAACCTCTAGCCTCTTCTCCAGGGTCCGGTTTGTTTGCAGTCCTCACAGTGATGATTTTTGGTGACCTCATGATGCACTCCTTTTGTCTACTCCGTGAGAAGATGCTAGATACTGAAACTATTTTACTCTGAAGAATAAACTAACATGGTTTTCTTTTATGAGTCTGATGCACTATAGGTAAAGAAAAATCTCTTTTCTCTTTTACTAACTTTAACTAGATTTTATATCCACCGTAGTAAAGATATAAAGAAAAATGCTTGTGTAATGCAACAGTGGAGACTGTTAAATGACCCTAAAAATTGGAAATTAACCCAGGATGAGAATTTGCATTAAAAAGACATGAGAATGCAAAAGCAAATCTTGAACAACCCTTAACATTTAAACTTTGGATGGAAGAGAAGCAAAAACATTGTTGCTAAAGGAAGAGAAAATGAAAGCATCACTGTAGCTAAGAGAAGGGAGAGTTCCTAGGAAGAGAAATGAAGTATTTGGAAATTTGATGGAAGACTGTTTTAATATGAATCACTAAGAAGGTACATTAGTCTTGACAAAATTGGGTAATGGTTGATCATTTTTAATGCAATTTCAGTGGAGTAGAAGAAATAATGGTGCACTCTGAGTTGTTTTGATATAATTTTTGTCCTGTGAATGTCTCTTTAGACGTTTCTAAATTTCTCATAATAATTAGTCAATGCTTTACCTATCCTGGAATCACAGTTAATGCTGTTTAAAATAAGGAGTGGTATCCTTTATATGTGAGTTTTCCTTTTCTCGGAATTGAAGGTAAGTAGCTTATTTTGTGCCTTCATTTCAGATCTACACACATATGCAAGTGCAGACATGATAGACAACTGTTGAAGCGACTGTTTTCAAATGGCTATATTTCCATGCATTTTAATCAAATGCACTTGCATTGTTTACATTTTGATAATGAAATATTTGTTTTATTGTATGTTACTGAATACAACACAACAAATATACTTTTAGTTTAAGAAATTTGGTAATAGAAAACAATGTAACGTTGAAGTTGCAGTATCTGTTTATTAAGCCACTCCTTTGCAAGAACTTTGACCCTAAATTATCAAGTTTTATGTGTGTAATAATTCTACAAATACAAAATAAAACTTATTTATGGGTGGAATTAGAGGAAAATTCAGTGGAATTATTATTGAATTGGGAAGGGCCACTGCATGATATTTTCATTTGTAAATCACCAATGGGAAAACCAACTCATTAGGATCTGGATCTATTCAGGTCACATTGCTCTCAGGATCATTTGAGATCCTTTATTTGAGTAGTCTTGGCCTGTGTTAAATTGTTTAGTCTCCATCTGTGTGCGTTAGAGGGATGCTTAGCAACCTTGTGGTTGTAACATTTCTGGAACTCCTGAGTCACTTGCAGTGAATATCAATTCAAACAGTGTTGGTCTTAAGGTTGATTTGCAGTTTTGCATTTAGAACAAAGCCAACACATACATGTCTGGGCTGAGGGATGTCTTCCCAGTCCTTTCTCTTTCATTTTTCTTCCGCAGTGCCTCCTGTATATTCTGGAATATTGAGGCAAAAATAAGAACCCGTTATGTTCCATCTTTGTGTGTTGTACCATCTCCAGGGTTTGCGAGAACTGCTATCCTATTCTATGTGGAGCATGCTTTGAAATGTTTTATCCAGTTCTTTCAGCTGACTCAGAGGAGTCAAGGAGACGCCTATCTATGTGTGGTCCTTACTTGAACACTGCCATTTCAGGCTTTGCCACTTCAGCGTATGATAAACGTAAGGACCTTGGAAGAACAAGAGACATACTGTTAAAATTTTGTCTAAGTCTGATCAAAAAATTGAAGAGCAGGTAATTTATTTTTAGTTACAGATGATTGGGAGGAAGAAAAGGTTATAATGTGGTTATATCAGTTATAACTATTGGCTAAATGCCTCTAGATCTTTATTAAATGTGTGCTAAGAGGAAGGGACCGGAGTAGATGACCAAAAGTAGCATGGGATAATGGAAGAAGCACAAGCTCATCCCACATCGCCCACAACCTTAGTGTGATGTTGGACAAATCACTTCTCTGACCTGAACTTTCATCATTAATAAAATGACATTAAATGATTCAAAGAAGATATTCAGATAGTGTCTTCAAATATTCATTCCTATGCTCTAGACAAGTTGCAGACGTGAATTCTGAATATTTGTTTGATGAGAACATTATTCATAATAATTCTGATGACTCATTGACGTAGGTCTAAAGAACAAATGCTCAAAAATAACTCTCCACATTGATTCAATACAGAATTATACGGTTGACCTCAAATAGTTCCTAGTTGAATCTTTGTATAGATACATAGCAAGATTAGATAATTTGCTTTATTTTATGGAATATTTTCAATTATTTGCCATTTAGATAATGTTGATAAAAGGTCAAAGATGCTAACTTTCTTCCCAAGTCTTTACTTTTACAAAAATTCCACTGAATTTTAGTAGGAAGAAGTAAAAAGAAGGTGGGCGTGGTGGCTCATGCCTGTAATCCCAGCACACGGGAGGCTGAGACAGGAGGATCGTTGTGAGTTTGAGACCAGCCTGCGCTCCAAAGTGAGCTCAAGGCCAGCCTGAGTGGCATAGTGAGACCCTGTCTCAAAAAGATAAGGGCCAGGGATCTAGCTCAGTGGCCTAAGTGCCTGCCTGGCAAGCGCGAGGTTGTGAGTTCAATCCCTGGTGCTACAAAAAAAAAAAAAAAGTAAAAAGAGAAATACTTTCTAAAATATATTATGGCTTTAGGATTAAACAGTCAACAAATGATTAAGTAAAAATACTTTTACAGAATCACATTTAAGTATAATATTGAGACACAGGAACAATTTTAATAAGAAGCCAAACAAATGAATCTTTCTTTGTAACATGGTAATACAAGATAAATAGTGCTATAGAAAAATATGTGCAATTCCATTTTTAAAAGGTCTATTTGGTTTTATGAAATTTATTCAGATATGTGCACGTTCAATTTTGACAACACTGCAAATACTTTTCTGAGCACTTTAAAAGATGATCAGCTGTAGCTATTGAAATATGTTACAGTTGCTGCATAACATCCTTTGCTGAAAAGCTGTTGTCTTAAGAGCTCTCATGCTGTGTTGCTAATAACAGGATCTTAAACAGAGCTATTACCTCCGCTCTATAAATCACAATTGTTTTTAATCAAAGAACATTAAAATGTGCTAGTTACCACTGAGGGAATGTTCGGTTAAAAATGAGATTATTTGGTTTTAAAAGGAGCAATCTTACATAGATTTCGAATAAGGAGTCATTGCTTTTTGTGGGTAAAGATTGGATCAAAAATTATGTTGGGGAAAAGTTAATTGCATTAGCAAGGGTAAAATAGAATATTTCCACATTTACAGCAGGAAGAGAATAAACAATCCAACAGAAATTGTCACTATTCTTTGACTATTACAGTGTACTTTCATGTACTTTACAAAGTTTAGTTCTGTAGAGGAAAATCTTGGGAAAGAAAAAAATATTACCATAGTACTAGCTCTGCCTCTGGAGAATTACAAGATCTGCTAAACTTTTCAGCTAGCTGAACTTCTTTTTTAAAATCTCAACACATTGCAACCCCTAGTAGTAGTGATTGTATGTTCACTGTTCATTAATTGTAAAAACACACAAAACCGAAAACAGTCTATTGTCAACTCAGAAACTCTTACAAAGGAATCTTAAAATACAGAAATAATTACTTATAAAAAATGTTATGTATGTGTGTGAGATACAGGTGTGAGACATTGATTTTTTTTTAATCTCTAGAAAATTTCTGGTACTTAAGTTTGAAGATCTCAGGAATACAGAGTCTTTACATATTTTTAAGCCAGTGGTTCCCAATCTTTCCAAAATGTAATGAAATATCTATATGGATATATTTATGTTTATATTTATACATATGTATAAATTTTTACCTATTTGTATATATTTATATATATATATATATATACAGATATATATATATATATACATATCTTCCCAAAAACAACTAATGATTGCATCAGTAATTTAAAGCATCAATATTGTAGGCTATGCACAACTACTAGTTAAGTAGGCATAATTCCATTTCCTTTGATTAAAGAAAGCACCTAATAATATAGCATTTGAAACTAATGCATTTTGTTACATATTGAATCATCTATAATTTTAAGTGCTGAATGTGTATTTTTTTCTAGTTTTAAAAAGAGATTTAAATACTATGTTACAATTGTAGTTATGCCCCACATGAAAACCACTAATGTTTCTACTGATGTAGACATCTACAGATGCAAAGTGCTTGGACAGATTGCAACCCAGTTTCTAAAGCATCTATGAATTTGATGTGTTTATGTTAAACAAAATAAAAATGTGACTCTTCTTAAGTACATGAATTAAATTCTAATATGCAGGCAAGACCCAAAACATTCAGTTGTATCTGATTGACTTAAGTTAAAAAACATAGGCATGAACTGCAAAGATATGCTCATTGATCAGCAATTGCTTAGAGGGCATTTAGGAAAAGACATATGCTCATGTAGCAGCAGTTCAATTCTCAGCATGCTGCCATAATTACATGCTTCAATGTGTGTGCTTAATGCCAGGAGGAGCCAAGCCGCAACTGCCTCAGAGAGCATACGTCTACTGTTTCCATGATCCACACTTTCCTACATTTTAAAATTCTGATCGATTTCAGAAGAAGATGGTGCCTTCCTGAAGAATATTCCCATGAACTGAGTCCCTATTTCATGTGTAAGGTAGTATTTATTTACTAAAATAATTCATGTTTATCTTTTTCTCTGGACAAATTTCAGTGGATTATTTGTCCATTAACAGTTAGGGTTAGGACTGCTAAGCTGACATGTAACTATGTAACACTACTTTTTCAATGGAATCTACAGTGAGGAAGCCATCAGAGGAAAGGGGTAAAGATTAAATTCTGAGATAAGTGTGTGTCATTGGTAATATTCCACTTCATTTCCATTACCTATTTGACATATGCTGAAAATTGTAGAAATTCAACGTTTTTAAGCCTGGAGGTCTTTCACCTTTTGCTTCATAAATGCTCTTAGTAAGGCATCTAAAATTATGCAGTTTTTGTTACTGAGCTGAATTCACTGTCAAACTCATAAAGCTTAGCTTCAAATCATCTCTTTTTTACCCCCTCCAAAATTTTCCTTCAAAATCGTGCATTATTTTTTGTAAGGAGACTTCAGGTCCCCAAACCCAAATCAGTATCTACTTTTACAGTTTAATATGGTAAGCTTTTCAAAGGTGTTATCTTCATGTGGGCCCCAAGGTTTTGAGATAAAAAGGTAAACTTGTTTAGACTGAATTTCAGGTTTATAACAATAAGGAGAAAAAAATATTCCCAAGCATTAGATCAAATATTTCTGCCTTTATACATTGATATCTCAATAGCCTGAATTCATGTGAAGTCCTTAAAATCTCTTCTTGTTGTTCCCTGTGGCATGGCTAGACATTATATTTGTACAAAATTTGTGAAAATAAAACACTCCTACCAGCTAAAAAAGTTTAGGATCTGAAAGACTCATTGCTGAATTCTACAAAACATTTTAGGTTGTTATATCACCAATACTCTTCAAGCTGTTCAGTAAAATTGAAAGGGACAAAGTGCTTCTAAACTCATTTATAGAAGACAGTATTACACTGATCCCAAAACTAAATAAAGTCCTGACTAAAGAAAAAGAAAATTGCAAGCCATCTCCTCAATGTAGTTAGAGGCAGATATCCTCTATAAAATGTAATGAATACAATGAAACAGATCATTAAAGAAATCATACATCATGACCAAGTAGATTTCATCCCAGAGTTGGAAGAATGGTTCAACAAATGCGAATCAACAAATGTTATACATCACATAAATAGAAGCAAGGACAAAAACCATATGGTCATATGAATAGATGCAGAAAAAGCTTTTGGCAAAATCCAACATCACTTCATGATAAGAACCCCAAAGAAAATAAGTATAGAAGGACCATGCTTGAATTTGATAAAAAGTATTAATGACAAAATAATGATCAACATCGTATTAAATGGGGAAAAACTGAAAGCATTCACTTTAAACTCAGGAATAAGACAAGAACTAGAAAAAGATGCCTACTATCACCACTTCTATTCAACATAGTTCTTGAAATATTAGCCAGAAAAATCAAGCAAGAGGAAGAAATACATTTAGGGACACATGTAGCAAAAGAAGAACTGAAATTATCAATATTTGCTGATGACATGATCCTCTACATAAAAGACTCACAGAATTCCACCAAAAACTCTTAGAATGAATAACCAGTTTAATATGGCAGGATACGAAACCAATACACAAAAATCAATAGCATTTGAGTACACTAATAATGAACTAAGTGAGACAAAAATTATGAGAACAATACCATTGACAATTGGCTCAAAAAATTTAAATACTTAGGAATTAAGCTAAAATGTAAGAGAAAGCCCTCTGCTGTGAAAGCTACAGTACTCTGAAAAAGATTAAAAAGGACATCAGAAAATGGAAAGACATCTGCTTCTGGATAAGCAGAACCAATATTGTCAAAATTGTCATACTTCACAGTACTAATTAATATATCAATGGCGTTTTTGCAGATCTAGAGAAAACATTCCTAAAATTCATGTGTAATCAGAAGTGACCCCTAAAAGCAAAAGAAAACTTGGGTAGAAAGATCAAAGCAGGAGGCACCACAACACCTGACTTCATGCTGACTACAAAGCAACGGTGGGAAAGATGGTATGGTACTGATACAGAAACAGAGACACCGATGAATGCAGCAGAGTAGAGGATAAAGAAACGTCCCCAGACATGTTTAGCTATTTGATCTTTGACAATAGGACCAAAAGAATATGCTGGAGGACAGAGAGCCTAATCAACAAATGGTACCAGGAAAACTGAGTACCTGTTTGCAAAAGATTTAAGCTGAACCCATATCTCTCCTCATCTGCTAAACTAAAATCAAAATGGATCAAAGATCTAAGCATACAAGCAGAAACATTGGACCTATTGGAGAATAAAACAGACAAAACACTTGAAGTTATAGGTATAGGCGAGGACTTTCTAAACAGGACCCCGCCAAAAGAACAGCAACAATTAACAATTGGGATTACATTAAATTAAAAATTGGCAAAGCAAAGAAATCAATTAACAGAGTGAAGAGACAGTCTCCAAAATGGGGAAGAGATTGCTAGCTATTCCTAAGACAAAGGACTAATATTTAAAATATAAAAACTCAAAAAGTTAGAGTAATGAAAATGAAAGACCCAATCTAGAAGTGGGCAAGTGAAATGAACAGACACTTCTAAAGTGAAGAAGTACCAATGACCAAGAAAGATGAAAAAAATGTCCAATAACTCTGGCCATTAGAAAATGCAAATTAGAGTTGGGGATATCGTGTGCAACCTGGTAGGGCCTTGCCCAGCATCCCCAAACAACCAGGGACCTTTGGAACATCCCTGGGGTCCTGCTTGGCACCTGCCCAGTGACCCTAAGCAGCGGAGCAGCCTCAGCAATGGGTCTGGATCGAGCTAAATATGCACACAGCTAACTCCACCTACCAGTGCAACTTGAGACCTCATGCACAACCTGGTAGGGCCCTGCCCACCATCCCCAAACAACCAGGGACCTTTGCAATGTCTCTGGAGTCCTACCTGGGCCTCACCCAGTGACCCCAAGCAGCAGGGCAGCATCAGTGGTGTGCCTGGTGCAAGCTGAAGGTGTGCACAGCAAATTCCACCTAGCCACGCTGCCTTGAGACCTCACACACAAACTTTTGGGGTCTGCCCAGCAACCTCAAGCAACCTTGGTGTACAAAGTGAGGCATGCTGAGGGTCCACTCAGTGTACTTCCCCCTTCTAGGGAGCCTTCAAGTGCCCCTAGGGATCTGGGGAATACAGGAAAATGACAACATGAAAGAGCAAAATGCAATCTCACACCTCCAGTCCATCTCAAACAAGCATAAGAGACACAGACATAGAAGAAAGCATAAGCCATACAACTGAAACTTCTGAAATGATAGTAACTGAAGTTAAAAAACAACTCCATGAAGCTGTAAAGGAACTCAGATTAGAAATAGTCCCCCAGGTAAAACAAGAAATGATAAACATAATGAAAGAAATACTGAACACATCTAAAGAAGACATAGTTAAAAAAATAGAGGAGCACTGAAAAATGATGGAAACCTTGAATCAACAATACAAGAAAGAATTAGAATGTATGAAATAGATTCAAAGAGATATCCAGGAAATCAAAATATATCAGTTATAGCCATTAATGTAAATGGCCTCAATTCACCAATTAAAATAAACAAACTGGCAGAATGGATCAAGAAACAACATCCAACCATATGCTGTCTATAAGAAACCCATCTAACCCAAAAGAAAATTCATAGACTGAAAGTCAAAGGATGGAAAACAGTATTTCATGCAACATGAACCAAAAAAAGGAGGGCTAGTTATTCTGTTCACAGGCAATGTGAACTTCAAATCAAAAATGATAAAAAGAGATAAAGAAGGTCACTACATACTGATTAGGAGAAAATTCCAAGATGAAGAAATAACAATCTTATATATGCACCAAATATGAGAGGACCCAGTTATATAAAATATTAACAGAAATGAAAAATCAAATAAGCAATAACACAATTATAGCGGGAGACCTTAACACCCCATTGACACAGAAAGACAGATCAACTGACAGAAAATTAGCAAAGAAATAACAGAATTGAATCAAACTTGTAAACAAATGGACTTGGTAGACATGTACAGAGTTTTCCACCCAAAAACATCAGAATATACATTCTTTTCAGCTTCACATGGAACATTCTCTAAAATAGACCATATACTAGACCATAGAACATGCTTAAGTAAATGCAAAAGAATGGAAATTATCCCATGCTATTATCTGATCATAGTGCCATGAAACTGGAAATTAATGACAAAAGAAACTGCAAAAACTCCATAAACACATGGAAATTAAGTAATACACTCCTGAACAATCAATGGGTCACAGAGGAAATTAAAGAAGAAATTAAACAATATCTACAAGCAAACAAAAATACAAATACAACTTACCGGAACCTATGGGATGCAATGAAAGCAGTCCTCAGAAGGAAATTTATTGTGGTGAATTCCCACATGAGGAAAACAGAACAAACACTAAAAAACAATGTGATACTATACCTCAAACATCTAGAAAAAGAAGAGAAAGTCAAGCCCAAAGCCAAAAGAAGGGAGAAAATTATAAAGATCAGAGCAGAAATTAACACAATTGAGACTAAGAAAACAATACAAAGAATCAATGAATCAAAGAGTTGGTTCTTTGAAATAATATGTAAAATTGATAAGCCATTAGCTAACCTTAATAAAAAAAGGAAAGAAAAAAACTCAAATTCATGAAATAAGGAATGAAAAGGGTGAAATCACTGCAGACCTTTTGGAAATATAGAAGGTCATCAATACCTACTTTAAAATCTTTAGTCTCATAGGTTCAATAACACAGAAGAAACAGACAGGTTCCTAGAAACATATGAATTACCAAAACTGGATCAAGAAGATGTAAAACTGCTGAACAACCCAATTTCAGTTAAGGAAATTGAAAAAGTAATTAGAACCTTACCAACAAAGGAAAGCCCAGGTCCTGATGGATTCACAGCTGAATTCTACAAGAAACTCAGGGAAGACTTAAAGCCAACACTCCTTAAACTCTTCAATGAAATTGAAAGGGAAGTAAGTCTCCCTAACTCATTCCTGGAAGCAAGTATTACCCTAATAGCAAAACCAGAGAAAGACCCAACCAAAAAAGAGAACTACAGGCCAATCTCTCTAATGAACATTGATGCAAAAATCCTCAGTAAAATACTGACAAACATAATGCAGAAAGTCATCAAGAAAATTATACACCACAACCATCCCAGGAATGCAGGGATGGTTCAACATATGCAACTCAATAAATGTAATTCACCACATCAATAGAGCCAAGGATAACAATCACATGATCAATTCAATAGATGCAGAAAAATCTTTTGATAAAGTCCAACACACATTCATGATAAGAACCCTGTGGAAAATTGGAATAGATGGTCTTTACCTCAATCTGATAAAAGCTGTCTATGACAAACCAAAAGCCAGTATCACGTTAAATGGTCAAAAACTGAAAGCTTTCACTCTAAAATTGGGATCAAGACAAAGATGTCCACTGTCACCACTCCTATTCAATATAGTGCTGGAAACATTAGCCAGAACAATTAAACAAGAGAAAGAAAAGGAATAAGGATAAGAAAGGAAGAAGTTAAATTATCATTATTTGCAGATGACATGATACTCTTCATAGAAGACCCCCAAAACTCCACTGAAAGACTTCTAGATGTAATAACCAAATTCAGTAATGTAGGTGGATACAGAGTCAACACTCAAAAATCAATAACATTCCTATACACAAACAACAAACTCACTGAGAGAGAAATAAGAGAAACCACACCCTTCACAATAGCATCCAAAAAAATGAAATACTTAGGAATCAATCTAACAAAGGAAGTAGAAAATCTATTCTATGAAAATTACATGCCAGGGATTTAGCTCAGTGGCTTAAGCACCTGCCTGGCAAGCATCAGGTCACGAGTTCTATCCCTGGTGCTGCAAAACAAACAAACAAACAAAAAGCAAAACAAAAAAACCAGAAAATTACAGTACTCTGAAAAAACAAATCAAAGAGTATCTCAAAAGATGGAAAGACATTCCTTGTTGATGAATAGGAAGAATAAACATTGTGAAAATGGCCATTCTCCCTAAATTGTTGCACAGATTTAATGCAATTCCAAGAAAAATAACATTAACATACCTCACAGATCTAGAGAAGTCATTCCTAAAATTCTTCTGGAACCACAAGAGACCTAGAATAGCAAAGGCAATTCTTGGTAACAAAGACAAGGCAGAAGGCATCAAATCCCTGACTTGAAATTATACTACAAAGGTACTGTGATAAAATCAGCATGGCACTGGAATCAAAACAGACCTGAAGATCAATGGAATAGATTAGAAGATATAACCACAACTACAAACACACTCATATGTTTGACACCTTATGTTTGACAAAAGGGCCAAATATGTTCACTGGAAGAAAGATAGCCTTTTTAATAAGTAGTCCTGGAAAAACTGGCTTTCCATAAGCTGAAAACTAAAACTAGACCCAAGCCTGTCATTGTTGGGCGCAGGCGCACAACATACTATACAGTGCTGAGTCACTAAGGAGTCTTGGCAGCCCCTGATTGGCTGAGCTCTTGGGCGAGCAGGCAATAGATGATTGGCTCCCTATGCCGAGGTGTCCTTACCTGATTGGGCTAGCCTAGGAGATATGTAACAATAAACGAGCCTCGAGGGGGCTCTCGGGGGCTCGCCCCCAGAAGGGCTCCCGTGTCTGCGTGTGTCTTCATTCTGCGCCAGTCATGTCATCATGCACTAAACTAAAGTCAAAATGGATCAAAGATCTAAATATTAAAACAGAAACACTAAATCTGTTGGAGGACAAAGTATGCAGAAATCTTGAAGACATAGGGTAGCCAAAGAGTTCATTGACAAAAATCAAACTGTACAGGAAATACTTCCCAGAACCAACAACTGGGATCTCATCTTATTAAAAAGTTTTTGCATGTCAAAAGCAATGTCCAACAGAGTGAAAACAAAACCCACAAATCGGGAAAAAATCTTAGTGAACTGTCCTTCAGACAAAGGACTTCTATCTAGAACATATAAAGAATTAAAAAAAATCAGGCCCCTGAAATTCAAAGACCCAATCCAAAAATGGGCATCTGAGATGAAAACCCACTTCTCAACTGAAGAAATACAAATGGCAAATACAAACATGAAAAAATGTTCAGCATCATTGTTCATTAGAGAAATGCAAATTAAAACAACACTGAGATTCCATCTCACTCCAGGAAGAATGGCCCGGACCAAGAAAATAACCAATGACAAATGCTGGAGAGGCTGTGGGGAAAAAGGAACCCTACTCCACTGTTTGTGGGAGTGTAGACTGGTGCAGCCACTGTGGAAATCAGGCTGGAGGTTCCTCAAAAAGCTAGGATTGGAAGTCCCATTTGACCCAACTGTTCTGCTTCTGGGTATATTCCTAGAAGAATTGAAAGCATCATACCACAGTGATATATGTGCACCCATGTTTACAGCAGTACAGTTTGTAATAGCCAAATCTTGGAAACAACTCAAATGCCCATCAACTGAGGAATGGATAAAAAAAGTCGTACTTTTATACAATGGAGTACTATGCAGCTATAAAGAAGGATCACATTGAGGCTTTTGTAGGTAAATGGATGCTATTTGAGACCGTACTCATAAATGAAATAAATAAAACCCACATTTGTGAGCACCATGTCATCTCCCTATTGTAAGAAACTGAAAGAGTAAATAAGATACAAAATCTTCAATAAATATTGTGAAAGGGTAAGAAACTGCTCAAAAGGAAAAAATAACTCAGGGAAAAGGAGAAAAGGAAGGGAAAAGAAAAAAGATATAAATTTGCATATATATATATATATATATATATATATATATATGCACTTAGGTAAGAATGTCATACTACTAATTCTATTAGTTCTTGGAATGAAGCAGCATTCATAGGATTAGATCAATTTTGCATGTCTATATTTGGTAATCTAAGTAACTCTTTTGAAGACAAGTATACGAAATAATAACCTTTGTTATGTTCTTACCACCTTGTTTTGAAAGCCTATATTTTTATTGCTTTGGGCTATTACTGTTAATTATTTACATCATTTGTTTCTTGTTTTTCTTGTATTTTGTTTTGTTTTTCCTTCTAATACAGAAAGGATAGATGTACATGTATAGGCTTATACATGCCTAGAACTTCTCCTAAAGGGTTTACAGGAGTTGATTTTATTATGTGTGATGGTATGAACAGCTACTTTGAAGACAATGAGACATTATGGTAGCCATTACTGATTTCCTACCATCTTGTTTTGAAATCCAATAATGCTTTTATTCTTTGTCTTGATTGGTTTAGGTCTGTTTTCTGTTATTTGATTGCTCTATGTGAGAAGGTATGGACAGCTATTTTGAAGAAAACAAGAGACATTATGGTAGCCATTGTAGATTTCTTATTGTCTGGTTTGAAGATCTGTAATGCTTCCATTTTTTTGTTTTGTTTGGTTTCATACTACTTTGTTTTGTTTGAATATGTTGTGTGTGAAGGTATGAACAACTATTTCAAAGAAAACAAGAGACACTATGGTAGCTATTGTTGATTTCCTGTTGTCTTGTTTTGAAGTCCTGTATTGTGTGCATTTTTGTGTTCTGATCTACTTTGTTCTGTTTTACTGTTTGGTTTTGTTTTGTTTTATTCTCTTTAAAATAAAGAAAAGAAAAATGCAAATTAAAGCACTAAGATTCCATGCTACACCAGAAACAATGGCAATCTTCAAGAAGAAGAAGAAGAAGAGGAAGAGGAAGAGGAAGAGGAAGAGGAAGAGGAAGAGGAAGAGGAAGAAGAAGAAGAAGAAGAAGAAGAAGATGCTAGTGTGGCTGCAGTGAAAAAGAAACCCTCCAACATTGTTGGTGGGAATGTGAGCTAGTACAATATTAAGGAAATCAGTTTGGAGGTTTCTCGAAAACTAACACTAGAAATTCCATGTGACACAGCTGTTCCCTTCTATCTTACTTTAAAGAACTAAAGACATCATACTACAGTAGTATATGCATACCAGTATTTATAGCAGCAAAACTCATAATACCTAAATCCTGGAAGCAATCTACTTGCCCAACAACAGACAAATGAATAATGAAAATGTGGTATCTATGTATGATGAAATACTAGTCAGCTATAAAGAAGCTTAAATTCCAGACATTTGTGTCAAAATGGATGCACCTGGAAAATATAATGTTGAGTGAAATAAATCAGACACGCAAGCTTAAATACAATATGGTATTTCACATTTGAGTAAGACAAAGTACAAAAAGCACAATAAAGGATGGGTAGAAGAAAAAAAGAGGATAGCTTTCTTAAAAATGGGAAGCATCCAGAAAACAGAGGTTGAGGTGGGGTGTGGAGGGAAAGACAAAGTATGAAGCATTAAGATATGCCATGTACAGGAATCTAATCACCTTAATGAATGTAAACATTGCAGCTCATAAACATGAGCTAAGGATAATAATAACAAGAGTGAAAATGGGGAAAGAGTAAAGGTGGAGAGAAGATAGGTGGGAAAGGAATTAAGAAAGGATACACGCTGATTGTGTGTATTTAGCTACTCCCCAAGATGAATGTAAACTTCATGTAATACGAACTAATAAAATAAAACAATGATAAATACTAACAATGACAAGAATAGTTAGAATTTATTGAATTATGAATATCACTTACAACAAAATATTTCATGAATTATGTCTTCTACTAAAAATTTAGGTAAACTTACTGAAGTGTTACCCGAAAAGATATAAAGCAGAATGGAAGGAAGTATCTTTCCATTAAGGAAATATAAGAATGAACACAGAAAAGAACAGTCAATATTTTATGAGATATGAAAAAACTAACAAAATCTCATTTAAATTCCTACATTTTGAGACAAACAAGTCACAAAAACTTCACATTAGAAATGATCTTGGACTATCAGTTTCAATTCATCATCCATTTGCAAAGGTGGTTATTATGCTTTAGATCTAAAATGGTCCAAGTTTCATGTGTTTAAATGGGTCTTGGTAGAGTGCTATACTCATTCGTGGATGCATTCACTACTGAGCTTAGTAGTTGAATGCACTGTTAGGAAGGGAGACCTACTTAGACGTGTGTCACTATGGGCATGAGCTGTGAAGAGGTATTCTTTTCTCTGGCTCCTCCCTTTGGCCTCTGCTTCCTGAATACAGTGTCTTGAACAGCTTGCCTTAGTCTTGACACTGTCATACCATTTCTGCCTCCCTGCTGGCCAACTGCAGACTGAATCCTCTGAAACTATGAGTCAAAAAGAACCTCCCTTCTTTTATTGCAGATGTGAGATATTTTGTTCCAGCAACTGGAAAATGTCTGAAGCAAACCCTCCTAACCGTATTAAAACAATGACCATTTGGGTTCAACAGCCTTGCTATGAACAGCTTCATTGTTTCCAATTCTGTCTTTCTATTGTAAAGGTTCAAAAATCCATAGTCCTGGTATTAAGTTCCGCATTGCTTCCTATTCTTCTATGTAAGCTAGAAATGAATTCAACATTTTTAAATTGTTGGAAAAAAGAAAAAGAAGTCTTGTATTTCATCGCGCATTATGATTTATGAAAGATTCTTCAGTGTCTACAAGTAAAGTTGCATTGAATCCCACTATATTTATTAAGTGCTTGAGGACGATGTTTGCAACAACAGCAAACAGTAGTTCCAAGAGAAGGTATGACCTACAAAATGTATTTCCTTTTCCTTTGATACAACAACAAATATTTTTAGACTTCTCTCTCTCTCTCTCTCTCTCTCTCTCTCTCTCTCTCTCTCTCTCTCTCCCCTCCCCTCGGATCAGGGATTATCTTCACCTTATTGGGTTTTTTATTGAGATAATTACAGATTTGCATACAGTTGTAAGAAATAATGACAGAGCTCATGTATATTTTGCCTCATTTCCCCATATGAATATGATAACATTTTACAAAACTAATAGTATATTATAGTAAGACACTATTGGTGACACTATCCAACAGTGTACTTCAGATTTTCAAGTTGCACTCATCATACATGGATATATATGACAGGCAAGTAAGACACAAATTTTATCAGTATGTATTTGTGTATTTCCTACCACAGTCAACGTAACATTTTTATTTTTAATTCTTAAATCTTTTCATCCTTTTATTCATTCTCATGT
>RJWT010024768.1:0-16376 GCA_004365215.1 Cuniculus paca | reverse complement strand
TTTTCAAGCTAATATGAGCTTTCAGTAGGACAGCACATAGCAGCAGGGTTCACCGTAATTTTTGATCACACCTCATACTTCAGCAGATTTTGGCAGTCATTAACACCAAATCACAATCTCTAACAAACTTCCCTTTATGTAGGAACCCACAATTTAAGAAAAAAATTACTTTTGACAACTTCTCATGCTATAGATACCAGTAAATGTTCACTAAATAAATGAATCAAGCTTATTATTGATAGCTAGAAAATTGATTTTATGATAAGAAATTGAACCATTTCTGTCATCAAGTTTCTACAACTGAACATACTTTGAATCTGTTGTTCATGGCCATATTCCTAATAATAATCTATACTAATAAATGCTCCAAAAATAGCCACCTGCTATGAGAGAATGCTACCTTTCAGACATTATGTAATTTCATCCTAGGGCTATTGTGGATTTGGCTTCTTGTAAAGAGAAGAAAACGAGGTTTCAAAAAATAATGTTTTTGCTGAAGATAATAATAATATGAGAATAAGAATAGTGTTTAAGTGTGTCTTGATTTCACTGTGCACAAACTAAGCTCTTACTCAAAGAATTGGAAAAACAGATAAAATAATCATATGTTCTAAAAATTTGCTAAACATAATCAGTTTGGATAACAAAGAGGTAAAAGAACTTGTTCTTCTTTCTGATGTTTTTATCCGTCCGATTTCAAGTCTTGGGCAGGGAAAGGTAATAGGGTGTGGCTCTAACTTGGCTTTGCCATTAACTAGCTATGCAACTTCAGAGTCTTTCTGAGGCTTGGTCAGATTCATCAACATTGGAAAAATGGTGATAATGACCTCTATACGCATCATAAGTGAATGTGAAAAGTAAGTGAAAAAATGTAAAGTACATTAGCAAGAAAATATTAAAAACTCAACAAAAAGTAGGTAACAGCACTTTTAACCAGGAACAAATCCAGAATTCAAAATCAGATCTGCTCACTGTCAGGGCAGAGACTGAGCCACTACACCCAATGATATCTCTATAGTCTCCAAGGAAGTTCACAGTAATTTCTTGGTGTCATACACATATCTATTTTTTGCATTCTTTCTGTTCTTTACCTTTGCTGTGTCTTTTACAGGAAAGTAAGGAAAATAGCTGCAAATAGGTGTTCCATTAAGAGACCAAGACTGTTTACTGCTGTGTCTGGATAGAGTACTCTCTCTTGTTTTTAATATCTTGTGAAAAAAACATTCAATAACCTATTCTCTCAAGCAGTTTCAATTTATCTAAATTCCTGGGGGACATTTTAAGGTGAAAAATTCACTACTGTGTGTTTCCCTTAAAAGAAAGTGGTGAAGAACAGAGAGTAGGTTTTACCATCTTTACTTGCTAAGCCACCTATGGAGAAATAATTCTCACCATCCTTGGCTCCAGCTATAGTTTTTACAAATACAACAATTGACAATGGTTTATTTTGCCCTCTCTTCTCAATAGGGAGTTAAATTCTGAGGACACAGTAAGTATTTACAGGTTGTGATAAAGTAGGGGTGGAAATGGGGCAGATGACACCTTCTGTCACTTAACAAACTTATGAAGGATCAGTCACACCCAATTGCCCTCCCCTCAGGAATTGCAAAAAAATGAAGTATCAATATTTCATATTGTGTATTTTAGCAACAAAATTCCAGGCAAATGGCTTGATGATAATTTTAATTAGATAATTATATAAAACTAAAATCTTCAAAAAATTCTCCCTTCTTTTTATAGTCTGTAAACTCCTAAAAGAGAATAAAAACTTAAAATTCTTGCTGTTTAAAGATGTTGACTTTAACAGTACAATAGTTTCCACATTACAACTATTTTTTTCACTTTGTACTTAAGTAGTCCTTAGTAAAAAAAGGTAGAAAAAGTGAATACTTTATTAGAATATGTTCATTTTGTAAATTCAAATTTTAATCACGTGTTCATTAAAGGTCATGTTGTGAAAATAATGAGCCTGTGTTTGATAGGCACACATTAGTATCTGATATTACAGGTGATAATTCTACTTTTATAACAGTTTCATTATCAAATTTATTTCTTCTGTTCTTCAGTTTCACAATACTGAAAAATATGAATCCACACAAAAAAAAATTGAAGCAACTGCAAATAATTTTCAATTGACTTTTAAAGTACCTCATCAGGATGTTGATTTAAACAATACTCTTATCGCTCATGGTCAGTAAAATAACGTAAAATATGTAAAACTGATAAATAAGCACAAAACTTATATTCAAATCTTATTAATAGATATAGACAGAAGAAATATCTTGTTTATTTTTCACTAACAGGTAGTTTGATAATGTATCTTTGAGTTAATTGACATGTAGTTAAATAAGCATTCATGCTTCAGAAACAGCTTCTGAGGAGAAGTTTACAAAAATGGATATCTGATAAAAATATAAGCTTTTTTTCTAAATTACTTTTTTATAAGAAATTACATGGGTAGAGATAGAAGAGAAAGCTATCTAGTTCTTGAAGTCAACACAATAATTCTTTGTGACATTAGTAAATATTTATAAAATGTTAGCATTTCACATTTGTCAGAGTTGAACAGAGTCTTTTCTAAACTTTTCTATTTTATACTTTTAGAAATATTTAAAAATTAAAGTATGAATGAGATTCGTAGAACTTCTGCAGTACACAGTTTAGTGTTTTCTTCTGGGAGTGATTGGTTGGGAGTTGGAGGGGGGGTAAGATGCAATAAATTTTAATAACCTATACAAGAATTGAGATTTTCTTTCCTTTACTTCAGCCTTATTAAAATATGTTTTCTGTGTCATCTTAGTCCAGTGGTTTTCTACTAGCAGTTTTTTGACCCCTATGGCAAATGTATGAAGACACTTTTCATTGTTAACAATAGTAAGGGTACTGTGCTACTCTTATCCGGTAAAAAAGACTCCTGGGATACAGTGAAGCATCCTGCAATGCATAGGACAATCCCTACAACCAATGTCCAAATGTCCAGTCCAAATGTCAGTGACTACAATGCTGAGGAACTTTGGCTTAGAGCATTAGCATTAACTCAAAAATATCTAATTCTAATACCTTCTTACATCGTGTAATAAGGAGTTCAAAATAACCTTCAGATACATTACATGTGATACCTAAGTGTCTTGAAGTGATAGAAATTACATATGCCACAGATATTTCAAAGTTTTTGAGTGTGCTTGGAATAATTTCTGTATCACTATGAAGTTTAATGATAATGCTGTGGTTGGAGAGACAGAACAATAACATGTAATCACCCCATCCTTATATAATATTTGCCATTTTGCATAATTACTGAGTACAGAGTTTCCAGGAACTCTACTCTGAATCAAGGTCACGAACCTCCATATACTTTGCTATTTTATTTTCACAGAGGTTGAGATTTAGATGTGTTATATCAATAACAAAATTTACTCTGATTGTTCCCACTTTCAAAAATTATCTATATTATTTCAATGTGATCTTACTTGACATAGGATTTTGTAGGTCATTTCTTGCAGGATACTTTTTTTTCCTAATTATATCTCTGAAAATAACATTTCTTTTCATAGATAATAGTGCCTTGATTTTTTTCAAGATGGTGCACTGCCACAAACACACCACAAGAACAGTATTACAGGATGATTCGTATCACACATAATTACAAAGCCTGGTAAATACATATGCCATGTTTCCATTAATAGTAATTTATAAGAGAAGTTTTTCAGTCATCACCAAGCTGCGGAACACTGCAAGTCGAAATTCACAAGTTAATGGCTTGCCCTTTTCTGACAGCTCACCAGATTTTCACACTATAACTAACATTTTGCCTCATTCAACAACTGAACTGTCGACAAGGGCACTTAAGCTAGTCAGAACAGCAAAACATATCAAGTATATCAAAAGCTAGTGAATAAGGAAGGAAAGTAACAAAATTAGAGAAAACATTGAAGTAAAGAACTCTTGACTTTTCATATTGCTAACATCAAATATTCTCCTAGGTTTTTCTCTATAAGTTAGGCAATCTATGAAAGACAGAATAGATTTCCCTTCTAAGTAAGCATTTTATTTAGGTGACGTCTTAGTCACTTTTTCCTCATTGTTGAAACAAAATAACCAAAACCCAAAGTTAAAGGAGGAAAGATTTGTTTAGCTCACAGTTTGTAGAGGTTTCAGTCTATAATTGGCCGGCTGCAAGGCAAAGTGGCTCATAGCAGAGGGGCAACAGTACATGGAGGCCAAAAAACAGCAGAAACTAGGAAAGAGGGAAAGGGAAAGAAAGAGAGAAACAGAGAGACTCTTTCTGTCTCTTATGCTATATGCAGACTACTGGGATTATGGCTGTAGCAATCCAATCAGTGGACTGAGCCAGCAATCATCTACCTTTAATCTCAGTGTCCTTAATCATGGACTTGTGCTATGAATCAGTCACACACTCTAGATTCAGCCACCTTTGCTTTTATTCTTTGATTTGATTGGTTTAAGTCCCTTTCCTACTATTTGATTGCAATATGTGAGAAAGCTTTATGACCACATGAGGCTTTGTGGCTTTGGGGGGCGGTATCTAGACACAAACCATAATAGATGCTACTTAATACCAAATATTATTTTAAAAGAAAGATCT
The DNA here is from genome assembly GCA_004365215.1 of Cuniculus paca. Taxonomy (NCBI): domain Eukaryota; kingdom Metazoa; phylum Chordata; class Mammalia; order Rodentia; family Cuniculidae; genus Cuniculus; species Cuniculus paca. The sequence goes on along the minus strand of RJWT010024768.1, from coordinate 11,770 downwards.
GAAATCTTATATTCACAATATTCATACTCCAGTGATTTCATTTATTGGCTGACTTTGTTAGAAATATACCATATGAAAATTTTTACTTGTATGACAGCAGAAATGAAACTTTTGAAAGTATTAGTCACTTCCAGGATCTCAAATTGCATCGATTTACCTACAAGAGCTTTGTGATTATCCTTCTTCTTAGCTGAGTAAGCTTTCCATTGTGTAAAAATGCCCATGGGTGAAATGGTTCAGACTCACATGAGTGAACATCATGTCATCTTCTTTGTATAAGAAACTGAAGGAGTCAGTAGGATCCAAAATGTGCAATAGATACTGTGAAAGGGAAAGGGGAGGAAATGTCTAAAAAGGGAAGGTGTTATCCATTGTTAATTTCCTATTATCTTGTTTTGAAGCCCTTTAGTGTTTCATTGTTCTGTTTTGTTTGGTTTTATTCTGTTTTGTTTTGTTTGATTTTATTATCTCTAATGGTATGGGATGCTATTACGAATTTGACAAGGTACATTATGGTAGCCATTGTTGATTTCCTATTATTTTGATTTGAAGCCCTGTATCATGTTCACTATTCTGTTTTGACTGATTTTATTTTGTTTTGTTTTGTTTGCTTTTATTATGTCTGATGGTATACACAGCTACTTTGAGGATAATAAGAGGCATTATGGTAGCCATTGTTGGTTTTCTACTACCTTGTTTTGAAGTCCTATGTCATGTTCACTGCTTTGTTTCTGTTGGCTCTATTTTGTTTGGTCTTATTCTCAAAACAAAAAATAAATAAATAAAAAATATCATGTCCAGCATTTTTCCAGAGACTTTCTTTAGGAGGAAGACTTAAAGTATTTTAGCTAATAAATTCTATTTTAAAAGCTGGCAATAATTTCCTTCATCTCAGTTCAGCAAACTTTTCCAGGGAAAAGTTTATTTGCAGTTCTGAGGGCTCTTAACTTATCTAGCACATTAAAAATAACCTATCCAGAACTGCTGTGTGCTTCCATGTCTTAGCTTGGATCTCCTGTCTTGATCGGATATATATATATATATATATATATATATATATATTTCTTCAAATGCATCATCGTTAAGAATCTTAGAGGCAGGTAGGATTGTGAAAGTCAAATACATTAACACAAACAAGTGATGTATTTTAAAGTTACAAGTATTATTATCATAGATGATTCCATAAAGGTATCTAAAGGATTTTTGAACCTTGCCTGGAAAAGGTAAGAAACAGTTATAAATGGAGACAATTTAAGCAAAATTTATTGTATTCAGTTTTAAAAAATGAACTAAGGAAAATATAAACCTAGTTTATAGTTTGAATCATTCAGTGACTGGAGTGTTATACTGTTGGTCTCCTACATCTTGGTTTCCACATCCATAGATCAAAAATATTTCAAAATAATTACAAAGTACTAAAGATGTACAGACATATTTTTCTTGTCACCATTCAGTAAGCAATGCAACATAACAGTTATGTACATAGCACTTACATTGTATGAGGTATTTTAAATAATCTAGAGATTATTTAAACTATATGAAAGGATATATATAGGTTATGTGCAAAAAACATGCAATTTTAAATAAGAAACTTTAGTATTTAGAATTTTTTTGCCTGCTCTGCAGGAATCCTAGAATTTATAGCTGCAAATAATGAGAGATGACTGTTCTTTATTTGCAATTATAGAGATGCATATTTAAGATTACCATAAAATTAACATTATGGAAGTTATAGGAAGATTTTATAAGAATAAATTCCTTTCAATGCATATTTAGAAAATCCATGGAAGCAAGGCATTCTTATTCTATCTATTTTCTAATTCAGGGCACATCGTCCTCTGTTCTTTAAACTTTACTTCATTTATAAATGCATTTTATTCTATAACATTAATGTACAAAATGTATATCCTGAGTCAAGCATCAATTTCAATATCTTGGAGATGGTGCACCTAAATAATTTTGTAGTTATCTTCAATTCAGTAAATACTTACTGAAATTAACCCTTCACTTTCCACAATGCTAGTAAGCATTAAGGATATATTGTAAATAAAAGAGACTTAGGCCCTGTCTTTGTAGACTCTTCAAACTGAGTGAGAAGGCTGATGTTGAACTAGTGTTCATGAATATATTCAGTATTAAGAAATAAGTTAAAATGCATATTGTTTTTCCTTAGAGTTAAAAGATGGAACATAAAAGGACACTGAAGAGTGTATTGATATAAAACATAGCATGTGGGAAAGAATAGTCAGAGTGAATATGGCAGCCGTTGAAGAAGTAAAGTGACTTCAGTACGTCTAGTGACAAATGCGTGGTGAATTTGTAGCAAGGTAAGAGGAATAAGCAGGAACTAAACTAAAAAAAGTAGGTTAATTGTACACCAAAAGCTATGTCATGGATTTTTCATTTTATATCTTTCAGAGTATAAACCCATATGTGTGAATCAGTCTATTTATTGTTATTTATTCATTCAACTCTCTTGAAAATTTTGTTTCCCATGTATTGAGTTAGATGCTGTTAGTACAAAAGAGACTGCTTAATCTGTTTGTGTTCTAAATACCGTCTAGTGGTAAGAAAATAACTAACCTAACAACTATAACGAAAGATGCCATAAGTGACAATATCATATAGGGTGTGTAAAAGCCTAGAGAGAGCAAGGGGGGTTTAAAAAAGAGAAAAGCTTGACACTATGCAAGTCTGAAGCTAAAGGAGTATCTCATTTAATGGTAGGGTTGGTGAGAGATGGTATGAGGTTGTGATTAAGAGTCTGAAGGAGTTCCATGACCGTATATTTTGTTTAAATCTAATAATAAAAGCAATGAAAAGACACCGAAGAGTTTTCAAAAGCTGAGTCTGAAGAATTTATATTGCAATTTATTTTATTTAAATCTAATTGTAAAGGAAATGGGAAGTCACCGAAGGGTTTTCAGAAGATTGATAATACTCTGAAGTCATATGTAAGAAGGGCTGTCTGAAAGCTGCATGGAGGAGAGTATAGCAGAGCAAGGTCTGAGGCAGGAGATCAGGAAGAAAGAGACTTTTGCAATGATGTAAATCAGAATGCCTTTGATCTGATATATTATATCCCTGTGAAGAAAAGTAGAAAAGTTAATATAGGACTTGGCTAACTGCAACACTCAAAGTATACTCATATCAATATAGATGCAGATAGAGATACAGAGACAGAAATACAGATACAGATATTGATATAGATATAAATATCCATTAGGTTTTCCTGAAAAAATTTCTAGTGAAAAACACATGCTCATCTGAGTTCGTCTCTACGCACACACACACACTCATGCATGCACTGCATACACACAACAGCATGTATGATCAGATATGTATTTATGTAAAACCACTTACTACAATTTGTTACAATAGCTTTGTGAAGCTATTGAATGAATAGATTTGTGAAGTTTATGAATAAGTAGTCTTAATATACACTTTCACTATACCAATTCTGGAGCATGAAAATGGCCGCATGTCCAGATGTGCTAAACAGATCAATATGCAGTGTAACATAATAGTAAGAAAGCATATACATTAGAGACAGATTGGGCTTAATCCCCGTTGATCCACTCTACTCTTTGCATAACTGCAATGGCTAATTTTATATGCTGATTTGACTGAGGTTTGAGGGAGATGTTTGTGAAAATTATTCTGAATGATGATGTTTATTGGTGTTTAGTTTGACATTAAAATGAATGGAATACCTAAAGCACACTGTCTTCTCTAATGTAGATGGACCTTACTTAATAAGATAAAGGTCCGGAAAAAAAAAAGCTAACAACTTTCTTTTCCTCTCTATGCCAAAAAGAGAGAATTCTTCTTACCTAAATTCCTTGGAACTGAGGTACTGGCTTTTTTCTTGCCTTTTGAATTCATCTGAAACACTGGCTGGCTAACCTGGTCTCCAGCTTGCCAAATCACTCTGGCGATCTCCCAGCCCACCAGACTCCTCATGGTATCATCCAAATCTTTATGATAAATCTTTATGTATATCTTAATCATTCATTTTGTCTGGAGATCATTGACTAATACATTTTAGCAAGTAATTATCTATGCTTTAATTTCATTGTAATGTTAAATTGTAAAAGCCGTAGCTCTGTCAATAGTGATGACTATGAGGATTTAATTAATGACTCAGATACCTAACAATGTCTTTGTTATTACTTAAGTGATATTAGTTTTCATCAACATTGTGTTGATGGTCTATAAACAAAATCAAAACGGTCTGTCAACAAAATCAAAAGAATGCAGGTGAACATTTAAACTGTAATTCAAAAAAAAATAAAATAAAATTGGAAGGCCTGAGGCTCTATATAGCTCAGTGGTAGAATGCCTACATAGCAAGTACAAGGCCCTGGGCTGGATCCCCATTACTATAAATAAATAAATTTGACAATAAACTTACTTTAAAATTTGCTAAATTAATTATTTAAAAATAGTCTGTTTCACTTGTATTTTTAACAATCTCATCATTATTACTAAAATATATTTCTGTAAATGTAGATTATTTTACTTTTAGAAGAAAGGAATATATAGTTACTTTTGTATCAAATAATGTATAAACCGTAAATTAATACGCCTAAGCTAAGATGCTTGATGGTCACTCAGTAGAAGGAATTTTTAATCTAAGTGGCTCAATGAAATGGAGAGAATTAAAAACTTTAATTGTGAGGGAGCATATTTTCTAGCATCCTTTAAATTAACTCCATTAGCCTTACACTGCTAAGTGACAAGATTCTCAATTGCATTGATTAAAATAATCTCGAAACTTAAACAGAAATAATTTTTAGATAATTGCTGAAAAATGTGTCCTAAGCAGCTATAACTACATCTTCAACCAAAGAATGTGTGTGGTCTTGTACAGTTAAAGGGCATATTTTATGTTATATGCAAAATATGTGGTTAAATTCAGACTATAAAGACAAGCCATTCATTCAGAGTAATCTAGATGGGATCAAATTGTGACCATATGTGTCTTCATAAATAAGAGGAAGCAGGACTTTCAGAGAGTGAAGAGGAGGAGGTCAGCATGACTTCGGAGGCAGACCTTTGAGTGATGTGGCCCCAAGATGAGAAGCGCTTGTAGCAAGAGAAGCTGGAAAGTAAAGGACTACACTGCTGATATCCTGACCATCCTGATGCTAGATTTATGGCCTTTACTGGGTGGAAAAATACATTTCTTTTAAGACACCTAGCTTGTGCTAATTTGTTACAGCAGCCTCAGGAAACTAATACACTGCCCTTCGTTGGTATTCAGTCTTGATAACTTCATAGATAAGTTAGCGTGATTCTAAATGGAATTTAACTTTATGCTGGATATAGCCAGATTTTACTTTTGATGGGAAATATGCATACAAGTATTTCTATGACTTTATATGTAAAATTTATCTTTGCAAAAATATCATATTCTTAACTGATAACATTTTATAATAATTTTGCAATGGCATTCATGTTTTTGTTGGGTAGCTTCAATTACAAGAAACACACTATCTAAATTACTGATGAAGTACTGGAAATGTACACATACGTAATGAAAAGTACAACCTCTGATATGATAGGCACCAGGAAAAATAAATCTACAGCCAGACATTAGGGGAAGTTACAGGACTGAGTTCAAGGACTGTGAATTGAAGAAGATTCAGGAGCAAAGTCAGTTTTGTTTCAAATTACATTATATCAAATTTGAACTCAAATTCTCTTAAAAGTGTAATTTTATTTTCTGTGCAAACTTTGCTTTATTGCTAAACAATAATTGTTCTCTCTCTCTACAACTAAACACCATAAATTGACTGGTAGTTAATTGGTAGTCACTCATTTAGAAAAAAAAAAGTTTCTTGACTAGGATTATGTATCATATAATTAATACACTGCTAATCTCCTTAGAATAAGTTTATCACTAAATTTCTTAATACAATGTTCTTGAAATGTACTGTTAGAAAATATGACATTATTGTTTTAAGTATCAAGGAAAAATTTGGTGGCAAATCAAAAATGATATATATAATTCGGGTCTTTTTAAAATTTGGTATAATAGCTAGCATAAAACTTTTTTAAAAAAGCATAAAATGTTATTAGAAATGCAATACTGTTTTAAAATTTGAAATTCTATTAGATAATAAAGTGCTTGGCTATTTCCAGAATACTGTTATCTTTTTGTCATGTAAATGAGCTGAAAGACAGAAGCTTACAATGTTCATGACTAAAGTATATAGAGTGAAAAACTGTAGGAATAACTGTACTTACTGTAAGTAAGGGAATCTCTACTGAAACTGTAAGATTTAAGAAAAAAATTAATTAATGTAAAACATCAACAAAATAAAACCTCTTATGTATAAAATTTCTCCATTTATGAAATAGCACAATTTGTATCTTAGTTGACATGAAAGAAAAAATGATTATGCGATGGTTTAAGAATCTATTCTGTGGTGATTAAATTAGATAGAAGCCTGTCTCAATCAAATCATGGGCCTCCTTGAGCGTGAATAAGACTAAATGAAAACAAGTAAATACCTTCATTCATTTATTCAAATAAAGGTTATTTGCAGACCATCCTTAAATGTTAGATGTAACGCTATCAACTTCCCTTACAGAACTTATGGTCCACTTAGCATGCTTATGTATGAAGTTAACTTTAAATCAATTTGGGAAGAGTTAGAAGACAAGAACTCTAAATCTGTCTAGAGGACAAAGGAGTGTGAGTATTGTTTACTGTTCTAATACGCTGAGATAACAGTGTGTGTTGTTTAGCTTGGGACTGGAAGACAACTTGTGACGAGAAATGCACAGCTTTAAACATGGGTCTTGGAGTTAGATTTCTGGTTTTTTAATCCTGCCTCCCTTAGCTCTATTACTTTTTCTAAGACAAGGTGTTGAAAGTGTTAGAATTATTTTACCTGTAAAGAGGAATAATAGTATCACTGATTTCATAGCATTACCTAGGATAATAAGCAATGCAAAAGATATAAAACACAACACTGAGCTTGCCACATGATTATTCCTTTTCCTCGTTGGTCTCACAAGAAATCGGGATTAGCATGAAGATTAGCAAGATTTTCAGGGATTAGCATGAAGGAAATGCTTTCAGGATGAATAGTAGGGAAAAAAGTGGAAACAATACACTAGCTACAAGAAAGGCTTGGTCTATTGCTCCTCTGTGAGTTGGTATTTTATCCACTGTCAGCTAGTTACCAGGGCCTGGCAACTACTAGGGCCTGGGTAATACATGGGAAAGGTCTCCATTTGCCACCAATCTTCAGAATGGTCTCATAGCTGAGAGAGTTACTGGCAACATCCCCAGAGGGAGATAAAAATCTGAAGGGAGGATCTTGGAGTTTTGGTACTTATCTCACTTTAGGATTTAATGTAGTCAGTGTTTCAGTGTTGGCAATTGACATTTTATTCTAAGTGAACTTCAGTGATAAAAAGTTAAGCCACTCACAGAGGTACAGAAGTAACCTAGCTTAATAACAATATCAATACTTAGTAATGTTCAGTGCAAGGACTGGAAATTTTGATCCACGAAGACTCATTAATTACATACCTAAGACTATGTACAAAGGAAATAAAGAAGGTGCACATGTTTGACCCTGAGAGAACTATAGTAGAAATAAATAGAAAAATGGTAAACATCCACAAGTTAAATAAATAAATAATATATTCATGATTGACTAGAGTATGATACATTCATACAGTAGAATACTGACTGGTTATTCAGGTAATACTGTTAACAAATAGTGGCATAAGACCATGTTGATGGCATAAAAAGTGAGGAAAATCAGGTTCCAAAGCTTATGTGCTGTGTCATATGATAGATACATAGAAAATTATTCTAATATCTCAATGTCAGTTTTCTATACAAGTTACCATTACAAAAAATGTATTGTCTTTGTTTTATTTGTCTGTGTTTTACTTTATTGACTTCCTTATTAAACACAATTAATAAAATAGCTTTATAAAGTACATATATGTGAAAGAAAAATAAACATACTCCCCTTCAGTAAAAGTAATATGTGTACTAGATATTATACTACATACTACAATAAATAGCGTAATATAAAAGGCTGATAAGATAAAACCAACACTCTAAAAACCCAACATCGTATCTTTTCTCATCACATGTCAAAAGTAAATGTGATAAAATATGAAAAAAAATTTCAGGGAGTCTTTTAATTTGGTCCAGAGGTAACCTGAGCTAGAGTTGAAGATGTGGGCTGCCCCTGCTGAAAGGCACTGTGGTGTAGAAGTTTGAAGCAATTTTTCTTGTTTCGAGCCAGTTTCTTTAGAAACTAAATGGGATGTCTATATGTTCTTTGTCTGGCCCAGAGTGCACCGAGACAAATATTCTTTAATAAGGGCCTTCTACTGTTAGTAAAGCAATGTGGGTTAGCACCTGAGAATTTTCACATCCAGTGCTTGCACAGGGTATTGTATTATTTTATTTTTTTTATTAAACTATCTTTATTCTGCAAGTATTTTTTCAATGCACGTTCAACTTTGCATTCATATCTATTAATTTTGTTAATTTCAGCAGATGTTAAGATGAGTATTTATAGTATTATCTAGTGAATGTTAACTAATTCTCTGAGTTCTATGATATCTGAATATTTTACAAATGGGGCACAGGTAAAGATGAGGGCATGGCCTTGAGGGAAAATGGAGATTGTCTCCAACATCTTCCTTTCAGGACCTGGCTTTCATCAATCCTCGACTTCCCTGTTTTCAGTGGTTTGAGCTACAGACATAACCTATTTCATTAAGTATTCACTCAATGGTCTACTGGTTAGGGAAACTTTCTTTAGTCTTTCAGTTTAAAATGGAAATCTTTCTTCTGCATTCCATTTCTGTTTTATTTTTCTCGCTAGTTATATCATAATCATTTTAGGAGATGGAGGGTGAGACCCGTATCTTTTGTAGTAGGCTGTAAATTCCATAATGCTGAGAATTTTTGTGAACTTTTTATTAAGTTTCTTGGTACAATTTAGATATACAATGGTACAATACATAATGGTACAATACATAATGATCATATTCATCATAGGGAATTTGTACCTGTATATGATATATTTTGATTCCTCTTTCTTTTCCTCAATATCCTCCCCTCCCTACAACCCCTCTTCCACTTCTTATTTACAAAGTTTTGTTTCCATTTACCTTCTTTTATCTTTTTTAAAATTTACCTTACTTTCTTTCCCTCTACTAACTTCTTAGTTCCCCTTTCCTTTGAACCAGGTCTTGGAAACAATGCAAATGTCCATCAACCAAGGAATAGATAAAAAGAGGTGGATTTTTTTTATACAATGGAATACTACTCAGCTATAAAGAAAGATAAACTAGAGACATTTCTAGGTAAATGGATACACCTTGAGATCATACTCTTTCATGAAATAAATCAGACACACATGGCAAATACTGCATTATTTCTCTGATGTGAGAAACTGAATGTGTAAATAAGAACCAAAGTGTTCAATATAATAGGTATTGTGAATTATTTGTAAATTTAGTGCTGTACTACATCTCTGGGAGACATAATAGTGCATTACATGAGCTATAATAGTTCAGTAAATATTCACTTAAAAATACATAAATGAATTGGGAAGAAACTGTTCAAAAGAAAAGACAAACTATAATGAGGGAAAGGGGAAAAGAAGGAAGAGGAAAAGAAAAAATATATTTATACATAAACTAGTTAAGATTGTTATATAGCTCATTTCTCTTAGTTTGTTGAAAAGAAAGGTTTGTGCTAACATTATTTGTACAACACTTCATGCCTGTATCTTGTACTCTGAATAACTGCTTTGAAGACAACAATATGCAATGTATTAATTATTGTACTCTCCCACTAACCTGCTTTGAAACTCTGTTTTATTATTTTTTATTTTTTCCTCTCTAAAAAGATACATGAATGAAGAGAGCAAAAATTAATTAATCTAAATGGTTTAGAGGAAGGACCACTTTTAAAACCTTGTATCCAGTAGCATTAATCAATCATATATTTGAGTGCCTATTTAAAGAAATAATCACTCAAATAATGTTTATCAGGCACTTATACTTCAGGAAGTATTTTAATTTTTAGGGATGCAAGAAAGGAAAACTAGTGTCCATCCTCATAATGATAACATTTCAACTTGTTTTCCCACACCATGATTATACCATTACGCTATCTAAAGAAAAACTGAGATTGGAAATGAAATAAATACTATACAAATGTCATTGCAAGGAAAGTCTGCTTTCTCTTTGTTCAGGAAAATAATTACTCTTGGAAATGTGTTGGGTGCATAGAACCTGTACAGCCATTTATTTTTAGGAATTAAATAATATTTACTAACCATCCAAATTGCACAATACAAAAGAAAAGAATTGTATTATGCTTGTTTTATTACTATTTAAGAGTAGCTACAAATCTGAAAAGTTTTCCTTTATATCTCATATACTAGAGAGCAAAATTATACTAATAATTATATATAATGTATCATATTATTTTGGAATAAAAATTAAATGCAGAATTTTAGAGGCATATTCATATTAACAAAGTGAACATTTCAAATGCAACATTTAAAAAGTTATCATTTTAGTGAGTAATATTTGCATATACTTAGCATAATAGCTTAATTTTAAAATGTCTTGCATTTTTCACCCCATTTAACAATTTTTCATATGTTTAAAGGGTAGTGTGGTGAATTAATGTGGGAATATTTGCATTATCTTCTAAATAACACATGCATTGTTAAACAGAGGAAGGGAGCCAAGGCCTTTAAAGCTTTTGTGTACATCTATTAATCATTTGATTATAAGTCTATTCAAGCACTTGCTGCACTGCTCCTATATACTTGTAGAAAATGACTAATACCAAAATGCACAGTGCATTCCTGCTGCCAAAAATAAAGTAAATGAATTTTCTTAAAATATTTTATATTTTAATAACACTGTCAAAAATTCAAGAAAACTATGGATTCTTAAGATTATACTCTACTTAAACTTTAATATACTTAGTAAGATATATGTATGAGATTATATTGCACATATATATTTGTATATGGATATTTTCTAGGGTTCTTGAGTTAAAAACTACTTAGAAAATACATGTGATCAACATTAAATTGAAAGGATGATGTAAGATTATAATGAATGTTTAAAATTTTTATATCAAAAAGGATATATATTTCAATATAGTGATAGGTGCAATTTTAGCAATATACAGAAAACAAAGTTATTATAAATCATAATATACCTAGAACATGGCTAAAATTGTTATATGAGTCAATAATATAAAGATATCTCAGGGCAAATGAAACTTTCATTTAAAGCAAAAATGTCTAAGACTGATGACCAGATGATTCCAGAAAATGAGGAAACATGCCAAGTCATCTGATGCATTAGCAGATCATATGTATACTCACTGAGTGTTACAGGAATTGACATGACCAATGGTAATTTCCTATAATCCTAATGAAGATTTCAATTTTTTATAAAATGAGTGCTTAACATATAGTGGTAAAGTACTGACATATAGTTGAGTGACAGATGTGTTTTTAAATTTTAATGTCAGTTTTTCCTTGAGCAGGGAGCTAAAATCTGCAAATTTTATGATATAGTGATAGTATTAATTCTATACTTAATGTTTTCTATAATATTAAGTGAAAAATAATGGATGTAAAAGTACCTAGCATAGAAGCTACCTTTGTGACCCATGTGGCTCTTGAGGTTCATGGGGTGAAGGATCACAAGATGACAAGAAAATAAAGAAGAGACAAGGGCTGGGGAT
>RJWT010024767.1:0-16367 GCA_004365215.1 Cuniculus paca | reverse complement strand
TCATTTCAAAAATTATCAAACTATTTGCCATCTCAATATTCAATTGGTTTTGATCAACTAATAATTGACTTGATAATTTCAATTATTAATTAAATAACATTTTAATAGTTTCAAAGAGAAATGTGACTCAATCCCAGAGGATTTCCATGCTATGGAACTCATTTTTCAGCCTTTCATTAGTATACAATCCAAAGGGCTTCCTTTAAAGAGGTGTTATTCCCCTCCTGAGGTCTACTGAAGTGAAATCTCAAAAATAAAAGATGAATATATGGTCCATTCACCACTGTTTCATAGTTGACAGTATGTATTCATTCAGGGCAACTAAGAAAAATGATATAAATACCATGAGCTAATATTCCAGAGGACATCAGCAGAATAATGAGGTAAGCCCTAATTATACAATAAAATTAAGTTAGAGTAGTATTTAATAAATAAAAATCAATATCTAGATAAAATTAAAAGAGAAAGAAAATGGAAGATCCTTAACAAATGGTCACTGAACAATAAACGAGTGACACAGAACACATCTTCATGTTAAAGACAAACGAATAAGTCTCCCTCTTAGTGATATGTTCAGAGCAACGTGGGAAAAAAATTATTTATTTTTATCTGGAAGAAAAATCTAGACAATCTCATTGTCTATTCTTTGTGAATCTTAAAAATGTATTACATAATTTAAACTAACAGTATCTATCCTGGAATTCTTGACTGTTATTTGCTTTACGTATTTGGCGATTCATTTCTCTTTCCTAAGCTAATTCGTTCGTGTCCATGTACATCTTACTTTTACATATTTTTGAAGGAATTGTTTCTCAACTATATTAAAAATTTCTATAGCAGTGTTGTCAGAATAATAGAACAAATTACTAAATATTATCTTTTATGACTGTATTGTTTTTTATTACCAGTTATGGCTACTTCAAGGTATGTGTAAAGGATATTATGCTTCTATATTCAAAGTTTGGGAAACAGTTATATATATTTTTTCAATATTATCATGCAGAAATCAATTGGTGTTAAAGTGAATAATGACAAGGTTTTCACTATCTGTGTAGTTTTCTTCCTGTTTTTTAATGCAAATCTATTTTGTTTTCATGCTGTCAGGTTCATTTTTCACATGAAAGACCATGAACCATATATGCATATGTGTATGTGAAACATAGATACAACATATAATGTATGTTCTATTATTAATGTACTCATAAGAACAGAATAAAAAATAAAGTATAATATTAAAGAGAGAAAACAATTATCATTTGCAAACTTTATTTCATTATTTGTCTAAATATGCAATCCAAGAAAATATAATTTTATAAAAACGTACAAGAGTTTGTCAAAGTGACTAGGTTCTATGCCATCAGGTCAACATCAATAGTTTCCCAACAATCTATTATTAATAAGAAAATATAATGGAGAAAATCTTACCAAATCAGTAAAAAATAGATATTAAAAACAATCTTAATAAAAAATAGGATGAATAGAAGACTACAAACTTTTTCCACAAACCTAAAAAGTGGTGAGAAATAAACATGATAAAAATATTTTTGGTTGAGAAAACTCAGTATTGTGTGAAATTCAATTCTACCATTAAATTCAGAAGTGCTGTGCAATCTTAAACTTCAAATGGGAATTTTCTGAGCAGACTGACAAATTATTAAGTTTATCTGTATAAGAAAAACAAATATAGTGAAAATGTTAAAAATAAACACAATGAGTGATGATATGGCCAATATAAAGTTCCAAGAATTAACCCAGTAGATAAAAAGATTAGTAGCTATTGATGGAGAACCAACAAAAAAATCCAGATATATATGTGAATTTAGATTATAATAAAGATGGAAAATAAGTGGGGAAAAGTCTGCATTAAATTACAACTACCCTTTGAAAAACAAAAAATACTGCTAACTTTCATAATACTCTTTTAAAGTAACAAGCAACACCTAGAAATCATGATGACAACAATAAAAAAATTGTTAAATTGTGTCCAAAAATATTATCCATTGACAGATGGATAAAGAAAATTTGACCCATGAATACTACAATGAAATATTAAACCTTGAAAAAAAAGAACAAAAATTTGCTGTGTGTAAAAATATGAACTAACCCAGAGGACATTATGTTAAATGAAATAAGGCAGTTATTCAAGGACAAATATTGTGTGATTCAACTTATATGTGGTATTTAAAATAGTTGACACACTGAAACAGAGATTACAACAACTATTGGCAGGGTCTGGAGGTGGGAAAAGTAAGGAACTATTGTTCAATGGATGTAGAGCTTTGGTTATTTTAAATCAATGCATTACAGAGATATGCTATACAACATGATGCCTATGCTTAACAATACTGACTGTGAACTTCAAATCTTAAGGTAGGGACACAGGGAGCCTTTGGAGGTGATGGGTATGTCTATTTCCTTGATTGTGGAGATGATATCACATGTATTTTTACATGCCCAAATTCTTCAAATTATACACATTGAATATCTGTAGTTCTTTTGCATACCAATTACAACTTAATAAAGATGCTTAAAAATTAATTCACATGAAAAATGACACCACTCAAAAATGTTAAATTAGAAAGCAAACAGATCAGAAACTTTGCAATGTACATAACAGAAAAAATATAAATACCCAAAATTAAAAGGCATCTGTAAGAAAAATAACTAAGACAATAAAGAAGCAAAACAGTAACCCAATAGAAAAGGGTTACAAACATACAAAGGCATTCATACAAGAAGAAGCAAACACAATCATAAACACACTAAAATGATTAACCTTGCTAGCAGTCAGAAATGCAAGGGAAAAGCATGAGACATAGTTGGACTATTTTTTACCCTGAACCTTGACAAAATTTCAAGATTTATAATACCTAGTGATGCTGAGGACTACAAAACCAGAACTTTTATAATAGCATTTGGCTCAAATAGTATTTTCAACATTGATTTTAACAGTTAATTTAAAAATATCTATCAAAATAAAAGTATGTCTTCCCTTGAACTCAATAACTCCATTTCTAGAAATTCATCTTACATAAAAATTTGTATGGGCACCCAGATAAGGTCTACACAAGACTGAAATAGTCAGTGAAGCACTGTTTATAATATTAAAAACTGGGAAAAGGCTAGTTTGCCCATTTGTAATGAGAAATTTTAATAAATTATGGATATTATCACACAGTGAAATACTACAGTCATCATTGAATGTCCCAATATAGAAAGATCTCTAAGATTTTCTACAGTCTTTAAAAAGTTACCATGTAAATAACACCTGAAATAGAACTTTGATTTAAATATGTGTTTGTTCATATCTGCACATCTGTGTGCATGCAAGTATTAATTTCTTCCACCAATACTTGTTTGGGGCAAAGTAGAGACATAACCACAAATACAACAAGCATGTCATCCACTCTGCCTTATGAGCTAACAATGCAGAGAGCAAGAAGATAGATAAGGCAGATCATGCAAATAATTAAAAAAATATGATTATTTTGCAGTTTTATGAAGGATATGAGTGACATACTCCTATTAAATATTCCATGGGCTTATGTTGGCCCAACTTAACTTTGGTTAGGTGGACCAGTAAAATCCTCTTCGTAATGAGGTGACACTTGATTGAAAACAGTTATCAAAAGACCGTTATTCAGAGACCCAGGGGTCTGGGATGAAAACTGAGATGATTGTGAGACAAGCAGTTGGGGCCGAATCCAGCAAAGAAAAACAGTACAATTATAAGCAAGCAAACTTGTAAGGACTGGAATATGACACAGCAAAGTATGATGCATTTCTTTCTGGAGAGCATGAACACACAGGAATGAGGATACGGAACTCAGCAGGACTTTTCCATTTTACTTTTTCCCTATTCTTTAGTTTGAATATTTTACTAAGAGATGCATTCAGGTGTTAATTATATTATCAAAATAATACTGACAGTCATAATAATACTGCATAATATTAGATAGAAGAAAAAGCAGAGTCTGTGTACATATGCCTCAAGATTCTAGTCCAGTAGCCTAAAAGTGGTTTTATTATTTCATGACTTTCCAATAGCATGAAGAAAAAGAGTGGTTTTACCTTTCGGTGTTCTTTTGAGGGCCAACAAGTGTATTTGTTTGTTTTATTTCAATTAGCAGTGGTATGCTTTTCACATATAAAATATATGTTAGGAGTAAAACAGAAACACGACTGAACTATGACTGTTCAATTAGTATTCCAATCTTGTTCTTTTTGCTTTCAAAGTGGCACAGTATCTCTAGAGTCTGCTCTACAGTGTCCTAATTTTGTTCAAAGGAATAATTGTAAAGCTAGAAATTTAAGTCAGTGTTGAAATATTGCAATGATAGACAATAAAACTCTGGAACTATAAATATCTTAGAGATGCTTCCAATCCTTCTCTTAGAGATGAGAAACTGAGTCAATGGAATGAAGTAACTTGCATAAAATCCTATAGCTAACTATAGAAAAGTCACAAATAAAAACGAATGTTCCGAATCAATACTGTATCTCATTTCTCATTCACAAATATATGTCTCTACTTCAAATATAACTTCAGATCCAGAGAATCAAGATGGAGAATGCAATATTTCAAATGGAGTAATGACAGATGTGTGATTTTATACAAACTGTTAAACATGTATTAAAAGTTCTGAGAGTACAACTCTAAGTTCTGAGAGTGATGCCATCAACAGTACAGGTACCTCTCTTGCGGAGACAAAATGCTGAGCTTAGATAAGGGCTCTTAACACACTGTTGGAATTTATTTGTTCTCCATCCAAATCCATGGTCAAATGTGCAGCAGGAAAGAGGATGGATTCAACGATGTTGCATTCAGTTATCTTGATGTGATTGCAGCAGAAAGAACGTGATGGATAGAGGAACCCCAAGCGACTGTATTACCAAAGAAATAATGCTGGTGAAAGGGGAAGATGATGGGAAAATAGGGAGAGAGAAGAGATGCTATGCAGAAAGTCCTGAGAACCTCAGTGAATGTGGAAATTAGATGACATAAACATTAACTAAGATTAATAATATCAACAAGAATAAAAAAGGGAAAGGGGAACTAGAGGAGGAAGGATGGAGGAGGAGGGAAGGGTACTTAAAAAAACAACAAGTTGTAGTATGTACATACACCAACTCCCAAAGAGGATTGTAAAATGCATGTACTTCAAACATTTACTAATAAAATAAAAAATATATTAAAAAATGAAAAAGCAATAATTGACAATGAGGTACAACTTACTTGAACACATACTTTGGAAATCAATGGACAAGATGTTTATCCATCTGCTTTTGGTTGGATGGCTTCACAGTGGTCTGCATTGTCTTTGCAAGGCTGTGTATATGACATATGTAAATGGGACCATTGCAGTAAGTAAATATTTACACACTTGAACTGACTCAAATGCTGAAATAAGAATACCATTTCTTCTAGTTTCCCTTTACCAACTCTATCAAAGTTGTCATAAAGATGGTTAGCAGATACACAAATATAAGACAGAAATATATCTTACTTGGGCCACTTGTTCATTCATTCATTCATTCATTCTCCATCCAAAAAAGAGATCTTGCCAATCATGTGGCAGGTGTTGTACTAGCACTGGGAACACAGCAAATGCAGTGTGAACCCTCATGTGGCTTGTGTATTGTCTAGTAGGGGAAAGGGAGACAGAAAATCAAACAGGCAACAATATATATGTGCAAAACATTAATCACAAGGAAGTAAATAGTAGTTTACAGTAGGGGAACACAGAGAAGGGGAACCTAATTTCTTGTTGTTGTTGGTAGTGGTGGTGGTGCTGGTGGTGGTGGTGTTTGAGGATGGAGTAGGGAAAGATAGAGAAAAAAGAGAAGAGCTCTAGGGAAGACAATGGTAAGAAAAATCTTTCAAACAAAACAGAATAAATACAAAAAACTGAACACTAGGAAAATAATGTCATGTTCAGAAATTGTTAGAATATTGTTAGAAAATACTTTAAAATTTTTCTAAGTCAGGGATAATAATTCTTCCTACAGAACTTTGTATGCAATACCCAAAAGTTACAATCCTTTTTGCTCAGAAAGTATATTTAAAGTATGTTTTTATATTCCTGCTTCCAAAAATAGAGTCATCATAGAGCAGCCAGAAAAAGTGTGTCTACCCAAGCTTCCAAAACCATCCTAAGCATAGGGATTCTCTCTCTCTCTCTCTCTCTCTCTCTCTCTCTCTCTCTCCCCCTCTCTCCCTCTGTGTGTGTGTGTGTGTGTATGTGTGTGTGTGTGTGTGTGTGTAAATTCATAACAAATTCTAGGCTGCTCAAGAGAACCCCACATTCCATAGTCAATGAGATTCATACCAAACTCAACCGACAAAATTGCAGCCAAGACCAGTAGATCATTCAAAAAAGACCAATATCCAAGTAATAAATATTTATGAAATGTCTGTTATATACAGGAAAGTACAAAATTAATCCTTTCCAAGGATTTTCAGGGAACAACCACAAATCAGACACAGAATCATGAAACTGAGTCACAATTAACAAGAGATTTTCAATAGTCAAAACATCTGACTGGGTTAAGTAGCATGTTTACCCGTCTTCTACACTGCACAGGTATCTTAGGAATGAAGTTTTCTGTGTAATTCATTATTTCCATGCCAATTGATCAGTAAGTAATCAGTTGTTGATTATATTGTAGACATACACAAGCAAAGGGAATGAAAGGGACAAGGGCAACAAATTCTTTCCCTCTGAACTTAAAAACTAGAGAGGAAAACAGAAAATAGAGAAATTCTTTGTATGATTAGTGCAATAAAAGAGAACTATAGGAACATATATCCACAGGACCTAATGGTCATTTGGGAAACGAAAGAATTTTGGCTTTATTTGAAAATACTAAAAAGTTTGAAAACATTAAAGTGTTTAATAATATTAACACAATAATAATCATACCAAAGTTAGTACATCATGTGCAATTCTTAGAAATTAGCCATATTCAATTTTCCTCTAAATTTCATCATCTTACATTAAAATGCTCAAGGGTGAAAATTTCTTTTTCTGTCTTTAAGTTTCTCCTTTCAAAAGTTCAAGTGTGAAAATACTTGGTATACCATTTTGGCTTCCCAATTTTTATATCTCTCCTTGACTGATGAGAGATCAGATCTAACACATAAATCTTCCAAGTCATCTGTCTTGGTTCTAAGAACCAGTTCATAGTTTTCTGTCTTCGCAGCGCCTAATATTTGTGAATTTGCTTTCCCCATGAACAATGCAAACTTGTTACAGCATACCCTGTGGTAAGGATTCTTGTAACTTTCCAACACAAACAGCTATTCCCAGATGACATTTACAACAGTAAAGTCATTACCCAGAATACCATATGAACTCAATTAAATGAAGCAATGGGAACTAAAAGAAGTAAATCAAAATTAACAAAAAGGAAGGGAAAATGTTTAGAGGAAGTGAAGCAAAAAGCACAAGTAATTCACCAAAGATACTGAACTGAATATATAACCATGAAAAGGTATAGTATAAAGAAATCACAGACTTCTAAATTGATTAATTGTACATTTTAAAAAACAGGGCCTGGGTGTCCAATCATCCCTTTTTTGTAAAATATCCAGAGATATGGGAATAAATTAGAAACCATTAGGAGCATGAAAAGTACTAAACTTTGTTCACATTTTCACTTTAAATTTTGTTTTAATTTAACTTCTAATTCAGGTAGTTAGATACTGATGTTCCTGTCTTCAAACATGGAGTAAGTGAGCAAAGAAGTTGAGTCAGAAAAGAATTCTGTTCCAAAATCAGTAGTAATATTTTTCTCTTTCAGGGCAATAGAACCAGAGGTGGTGATGAGCACTTGTGCTTCCTACACTATCCAGAAGCAGCACTGGTCCACCATTGTTTAAAAATATCCCTGCCAGACTATCCCAGATGGAAGTTTGGCTCTAGTCATCTGTCACACTTCCCACAGTGCATGCACATATTTGTTGTTTGATTCTCCAGCTCTGCTGGCAATTCTGTGAATTACCCAAGATCTTTCCAGTAAAATCCCTTTATATTTAAATCAGACAGAGGTTTCTACTGCTAGCCACAAAGTACGCTGAGATTTACTGAAGTCTCAGACCATTAGTGTACTATTTCCTGGAAGGTGCTGAATGGTACTCTAAATTTCTATTATATAGTTTTTTTCTTAAAGAAGAAAGTGAGAAGTAAAAAAATAGACTCATTATATTATAGCTCAGTCTCATTCTAACATCTGATCTTGAGTTGTCATAGACATTCCACTTAATAATAACCCTGCAAAAAAACCTCTAAGTAAAACACTAACAAAAGAGGGCTCTTTTCAAGTTATTCCATACCTGGTTGGTTTGAAGCTTACTGGAGTCATATGCAATTCAGCCTAGACTTATTGGATCTTCCATAAATAAGCCAACACCAAAGGAACAAGGCAATTCAATACAATGAAATGCAACAGCAGGATTCAGTAAATATATCAATATTAAACTCACAGTGTTGGTGATCTTAACTCCCCAATCAAGGCACAAACTTTCAGATTGTTTTTTTAAAAAAGTTAAATCTAACCATGTTTTCCCTCCAAGAGACTCAGCTCATCCAAAAGGAAACACATGGACTGAAAGTGAAAGAATGAAAAATGGTACTCCTTGCAACTGGAGTCTGAAAGAAAGAAGTAGCTATCTTATTTCCAGAAATATCAGACTTCGAGTTAAAACTGATCATAAGAGATAAGGATGGCCCAACATACTCACAAAGGGCATAAATCAATAGGAACAGATAACAATTGTAAATTTAATGTGCACCAAATTTGGCACATGCAAATTTATAAAACAAAAAATCCTGGACATAAAAGGACAGATAGGCACCAACACAATCAGGACAGGGAACTTTAATATCCCATTTTCATAAGGAGACAGGTCAATTAAACAAAACATCAACAAATAAATATCACAGTTAAACCACACCATTGAAAATAGAACCCAGCAGATATCTGCAATGTTTCATCACAGCAGCAGAGTACAGTCTTCTCAGCACTACACAGAGCTTCCCTGAAGTAGACTATGTCATAGACCATAAAACATGCTTAAATAAATGCAAAAGTATTAGAATAATCCACATACATAATATCAGATCATAGTGGAATAAAGGCAGAAATCCACAGCCAAGAAACCACAACAAAACACAAATACTTAGAGATTAAATAATGTAATGTTGAATAATCAGTAGACAACAGAAGAAATCAAAATACTCTAGGAATCAAATGACAATGGAAACACAACATATCAAAACCTATGGGACACAAAGAAAGTAGTTTCTAAGATGGAAGTTCATAGCTGTGAATGTACACAATAAAAGAATAAAGCAATCCCCAATAAATAACTTAATTTTTGTCTAATTTACTTTTCTCATGTTGCTGAAACAAAATACCCAACAACCAAAGTTAAAGGGAGAAAGGTGTATTAGCTCAGAGTTTGTAGAGGTTTTAGTCCTTAATTGGCTAAATCCAAGGCAGAGTGGGTTGGCAGAGGGATAATCCAAAGGAAAAACTGTTCATGGTGCCAGAAGATGAAAAAACAAGCAAGGGAAAAGGGAGACAAGTATCTTTCTGTCCCTTATATTGTATCCGGTCTACCATGATTAGGGTGGTGCCAATCCAATCAGTGGACTGATCCAATAATCACCTGCCCTTAATCCCAGAACTATTAATCAAAGCATTGAGCCACCAATCAATCACACACTCTAGATTCAACCCCCTGTGAAAAATTCCTATGACTGCATGAGGCTTTGGGGGGACATCTAGACACAAGCCATACAATGATGTATCTTAAGGTCTAGTAAAACAAGACCACCATAAATGTGAAAGTCATAGAAGGGAAGAAATTGCAAAGATCAGAGTGGAAATTAATGAAAATGAGACTTCAAAAAGCTTAAAAGAAAAAAAAAGCTTCAAAGGATCAATGAATCAGAGTCAGTTCCTTAAAATGATAAGTCTGAAAAACCTTAAATAATCAAAAAAGGAAAGAAAAATCTCTAGCAATACACCATTGAATTCTCCTTCAAGTAAGATCTAGTGCCAATACTGCTCAAACTTTTCCATGAAGTTAAAACAGAAGGAGCACTGCTAAATCATTCCTGGAAGCTAATATTACCCTGGTACCAAAACTGGGTAAGAATTTAAAAAGAAAGAAAACTACAGGTCAATCTCTGCAATAAACATAGATGCAAACATATTTTGGAAACATATTTTGCAGACATTTTTTTCTCAGCTATTCCTCAAAGGACTAACATCTAGAATATGTAAAGATCTCAAAAGGTTGGACAAACCAAAATAAAAGATCCAATTAAAAAAATGGGCAATCAAAATGAAAAAACATTTCTCAGAAGTACACCTGGCCAACAAATACATGAAAAAAATGTTCAACATCACTACCCATAAGAGAAATGCAAATTAAAATTGCCATCTGAACCCAGAAAGAATGACTGATAATAACAAATACTGGAGAAGATATGGGGGGAAAGGAGCATGCTGATTTTGTATGGAAATCTAAACTAGTAAAATCACTAGAGAAATCAGTGTGATGATTTCTCAAAAAAATCTAAATATTGAAATTTCTTTTGACTGAGATATCATACTTCTAGGTATCTTCCCAGAAGAGTTAAATAATCATAGCACAGGTATACACACACACCCATATTTATAGCAGCACAATTTGTATTAGCTAGATCTTGGAAATGGCATATATGTCCATCATCAAATAAAGGGATAAAGAAAATGTGGCATGTCTATGCAGTGGAGTACTACTCTGCCATAAAAAAGATAAATTTGAGGCATTCATAGGCATGTGAATATAACTTGAGAGCATAATGTTAACTAAAGTCAGGTACACAAGTTTAAATATTGCATAATTCACTTATATGAGAAATATATGCATATATAAATAAACAGTGTCTTGGTTACTTTTTTCTCGTTGCTGAGGCAAAATACCTGACACCCAAAGTGAAGCAAGGAAAGGTTTATTTCTTACAGTTTTTGGAGGTTTCAGTCCATACTCAGCTGGCTCCAAGGCGGGGTAGTGTGGCTGAGGGACAGCCATTCATGACTGCCATGAGCAACAAGAGTGAAAGAGTAAAAGGCAGAAGAAAATCCGCCTCCTTCCCTCCCTTATATTGTATGCTGGCTCCAACCCTGGGTGGGTGCAGCACTCACACCACCAATCCCAATACTAGACAATGAATCAATCACAAATGCTAGATTTAGCCACCTCCATGACTGCATGAGGCTTGTTGGGCCACCTAGACACAAACCATAACAAACAGTAAAATAGAAGATAGAGAAATAGGAAGGAGGAAAAAAGTTCAAATAATTTCCCAAATTCTCTATTCTATTGATTCAAAAATATTTCAACATGTATGCTTATTTGTATCATTTATAGTGTTAGTTTCTCTTATTCAATGAAAAGAAATGTTCTTTGATTGTTTATGTCTTCTTTGTAAGAGCATCTTTTTGTCCATGGCTTATACACTGAGTAACATTTTGGTTATTATTTTTTTTTAAAGACAAAGAAATAAAAACGATGATACAAAATTTTCAAACAAAATAATGGAAGATAATAGTGGTCAATATATTGCGTACTGTTATCCTCAAAGGGGTTACTCAGATTATAAGATATAGGCATTAAAAATGATCAAACAATGAAAGCACAAATCAATCTTTTTGATGAGCTAACCGATGTTAGTAGTATAATTCTCTTTTTCTTTCTTTCTTTTCTCCTTTCTCCCATCCCAGTTGTTATTTCCTTTTGAGCAGTTTCTTCCCCTTGTACTTTCACAATATTTATTGTACATTTTAGATCTTATTTACTTTTTCAGTCTTTTGCATGAGAGAGACAATACAATGTATGCACACATGAGTTTGATTTATTTCACTTATGAATACAGTCTCAAGTTGCATCCATTTACCTATGAAAGCCTTAAATTTATCATTATTTATACCTGAGTAGTATTCCATTGTATAAAATACCACATCTTTTTTATCCATTGCTCAGTTGATGGGCATTTAGGTTGTTTCCAAGACTTAGCTATTAAAAATTGTGCTGCTAGAAACATAGGTGCACATATGTCACTGTAGTATGATGTTTTCGATTCTTCTGAGAAAATGCCCAGAAGAGGAATAGCTGAATTGAATAGCAGCTGCAAACCTAATTTTTTGAGGAGTCACCACACTGATTTCCACAGTGGTTGTATGGAGTCTACACTTCCAATAACAGTGGAGAAGGAACTTTTTCCCCCACAGCCTTGCCAGCATTTTTCATTCATTGATTTCTTAATGACAGCCATTCTTTCTACAGTTAAACAGAATCTCAGTGTTCTTTTACTTTGCATTTCTCTAATGACCAGTGATGCTGAACATTTTTTCCATATATTTATTTGCCATTTGCATTTCTTCATCTAAGAAGTGTGTATTCATCTCAGATACCCTTTTTTGGGTTGGGTCTTTGACTTTTGGGGGCCTATTTCAATTCTTTATATGATTTGGATATAAGTCCTTTGTCTTAGGACAGTTGGTTAAAATTTTTGCCCAATTTATGGGTTTCCTTGTTACTCTTGTTGACTCTCTTTGATGTGCAAAAACTATAATAAAATGGGATCCCAGTTGTTGATTCTTTGAAGAACTTCTCATGAAGTTTGGATTTTGTTCATGAATTCTCTGCCTGCCCCTGTCTTCAAGATTTCCACCTGTCTTCAAGATTTCCTTGAAATCTTGAAGGCAGATTTTCCTGCCTTGTTCTCCAGTAGATTTAGTGTTTCAGTTTTATTGTGTAAATCGTTGATCCATTTTGACTTTAGTTTAGTGCATGGTGATAGACACAGGTCTAGTTTTATTCTTCAACATGTGGAAAACCAGTTTTCCCAGCACCATTTATTAAAGAGACTATCTACCTTCCAGTGAATATGTTTGGTTCCTTTGTCAAAGATAAGGTAGCTGAGTGTCTTCGTAGCTGTGTCTGCATCTTCTCAAGTGTTACACTGATTCTCGGGTCTGTCTTTTTGCCACTACCGTGCTGATTTTATCACAGTAGCTTAGTAGTATAATTTCAAGTCAGTGATTGTGATGCCTTCTGCCTTGCCTTTGTTGCCCAGAATTGCCTTTCCTATTCTAGGTCTCTTCTCTTCCAAGTAGGTTTTAGGAATGCTTTCTCTAAATTTGTGAGGTATACTGATGATATTTTGATTGAGATTGCATTAAATCTGTATAGCAGCTTTGGGAGTATGACAATTTCCACAATGTTAGTACTTTCCATCCATGAGTAAGGGATATCTTTTCATTTTCTGATATCTTCTTCAATCTTTTTTCACAGTACTAAAATTTTCAATATATAGATTTTTTATATTCTTTGTTGGATTGATTCCTAAGTATTTCATTTTTTTAGATGCTATTGTGAAAAGTATTGTTGTCCCAATTTTTCTCAATAAGTTTCTTGTTTGTGTAAAGGAATGCTACTGATTTTTTATTGTTGATTTTGTATCCAGGTATGCTGCTTAATTTGCTTCTTAATTCTAATAGTCTTTGGGTGGAATTTTGGAGTCTTCTATATGGAGAATCATGTAACCAGAAAATAATGATTATTTAACTTCTTCCTTTCCAGTCCTTATTCCTTTATTTCTCTGCCTTGTCCAATTGCTTTGGCTAATGTTTCTAGAACTACACTGAATAAGAGTGGTGATTGTGGACATCCTTGTTTTGTTCCTGATTTTAGAGTAAAAGGTTTCAGTTTTTGTCCATTTAGTATGATGTTAGCTGTTGGTTTGTCATAGATGGCATTTATCAGATTGAAGTAGAAACCATCTGTTCCATTTTTCTGTACAGTTTTTATCATGAATGAGTGTTGGACTTTATCAAATTTTTTTCTGCATCTATTGAGATGATTATGTGATTTTTTTCTTTGGCCCTGTTAGTATAGCATATTACATTTATTAATTTGCATATGTTGAACTATCCCTGCATTCCTGAGAAGAATTCAACTTGGTGATGGTGTATAATCTTCTTGATGATTTGCTTCATTATGCTTGCTAGTATCTCATTGAGGATTTTTGCATCTATGTTCATTAGGGAGATTGGTTTGTAGTTCTCTGTTTTGGCTGGGTCTTTCTCTGGTTTTGGTATCAGGTTAATACTTGCCTCTAGTACTGAGTTAAGGAATACTGGTTCCCTCTCAATTTTGTTAAACATTTTGAGGAGTATCGACATTAAATCATCCCTAAATTTCTTATAGAAATTCAGCAGTGAATCTATCAAGATCTGGGACTTTTTTGTTCATAAGTTTCTGATTCTATTTGCAATCTCATTAACTGATACTGGGTTTTTCAGAGGTTTTATATCTTCTTGATCCAGTGTTGGTAGTTCATACATTGCTAGGAATTTGTCTATGCTGTGTTTTTCAGACTATGTAAATAAAGATTTTTTCAAATTAGGTATTGATACTATTCTGAATTTTCACAGGATCTGTAGTAATTTCACGCTTTTCATGTCTCATTGAATGAATTTGAGTTTTTTCTTTCCTTTTCTTGATAAGGTTGACT
Source organism: Cuniculus paca (assembly GCA_004365215.1). Classification (NCBI taxonomy): domain Eukaryota; kingdom Metazoa; phylum Chordata; class Mammalia; order Rodentia; family Cuniculidae; genus Cuniculus; species Cuniculus paca. The sequence goes on along the minus strand of RJWT010024767.1, from coordinate 1,794 downwards.
AGGGGTTTATTGGTTTTGTTTTTTCTTTTGAATAACCAATTGTTCAATTAATTAATTATTTGTATTTCTTTTAGTCTCGACTGCATTGATTTCTGCTCTGATCTTTATGATTTTCTCCCTTCTATGAACTTTGAGCTCTACTTTTTCTACAAGCTTGAGATGCAACATTAGTTTGTTCATTTTTGCTCCTACTTGTTTCCTGATGCCAGTTCACTGCTATATAGTTCACTCTTAGGACTGCTTTCATTGCATCCCCCAATTTTCTGGTATGTTGTATCTGCATTTTCATTTGGTTGTAGACATTACTTTATCTCTTCTTTAGTTTCATCTGTGATCCATTGGTTCTTAAGGAGAGTGCTATTTAATTTCCTCTTGTTTGTGGAGTTTTTACAGTCTCTTTTGCCATTGATTTCCAATTTCAGTGCACCATGGTCAGATAATATTCATGGGATAATCCCAATTCCTTTGAATTTACTTAAACATGTTCTGTGGGGTAGTATATGGTCTATTTTAGAGAATGTCCTTGGTACAGCTGAGAAGAATGTGTATTCTGATGTTGTTGTGTGGAACACTCTGTAAACATCTATTTTTAAAATTTGTTCACATTTGATTCTGTTTTATCATTTCTTTGCTAACTTTTTTTCTAGTTGATCTACCTCTTTGTGACAATGGGTATTAAGGTTCCCCATTACAGTTGTGTTATTGCTTATTTGATTTTTCATGTCTATTAATATTTGTGTTAATATTAATAGTTGGGTGCTCTTGTATTTGGTGCACATTCATTTCTGATTGTTATCTCTTCCTCTTTAATTTTTCTCCTAATAAGTATGTGGTGACCTTGTTTATCTCTTTTGATCATTTTTTGTTTGAAGTACACATTGTCTACAAACAGGATAGTTACCCCTTCTTTTTTCTGGATTCCTATTGCATGGAAGATTGTTTTCCATCCTTTGACTTTCTGTGTATGAATTTATTTTGAATTGAACATTTTTTTTGTATACAACATATTGTTGGATCTTGTTCCTTGATTCATTCTACCAATGTATTTATTTTGATTGGGGAATTGAGACCACTTGCCTTGATGGTTATAATTTATACATGCTGGCTTATCTTTGTCATGTTATTTTCCTGGTGTGGGTTCCCTGGTTTCCCCTCTGTTTAATTGCTTGCCCTGCCTGGTGGTTTCTTTCTGTTGTTGTTCTAAGAATTGTGGTCATTTTTACCTCTATCTAGAATAACTTTCAGTACTCTTTCTAGGGTTGGTTTGGTGGTCATGAACTTCTTCAGTTGTTCCTTGTCATGGAAGCAATTTATTTCTCTAATATTTGAAAGATTGGTTTCCTGGGTATGTCAATTTGGGTTGGAAGTTGTTTTCTTTCAATGGTTGAAATACTTTACTCTAAGCTCTTCATGACTCAATCCTGATTCTAATGGGTTTTCCTTTATAGGTGATCTGTTTCTTTTTCTTTAACAGTTTTAATATTCTGTTTTTGTGCTGAATTTCTGGGATCTTGATTATGGTATATCTGGGTGTAGATTTACTGTGGCTTTGGCTGTTTGGAGTTCTATATGCCTCATTATCTGTATGTCAGTTACTTTTTTTTTATTTTAAAGAAAATAGGACAAAACAAAACAAAACAGAATGAAAAAAGCAAAAGAAAACAGAATAGAGTCAAACATAATATAGCATTTCAAAGCAGAACACTGCAAGCTATACAGGTTTTCAAAACATAACAACAGGAGATTAACAATGGTTACCCTAGTGTCTCTTGCTTTCTTCAAAATGGTTGTTCT
>RJWT010024766.1:0-16351 GCA_004365215.1 Cuniculus paca | reverse complement strand
TACTTCAACTTCAGCAAAATCAAGAGTGTAGGGATGGCTCTTATGATTAAAGAACAACTATGTTTTATCATATATATATATACACACACACATAACTGTGGGATGATTCATTTATACAAAATAAATGACCTGCTAATAAAGGAAAAAGGGAAATTTTCAGTGTGAAGGCAGTATTCCCTTTTTTTTAAAAAATTCACAAGTCAGATAGTAAGTACTGAATAGTAAGTACATATACTGAAGTATATGTAAATAAGGATTAAAAAAAAGAACTAGGCACGATATTGTTGTGTAATCAGAGATTACATAGTCAAATAGAGGAATTACATCACGCATTCCTGATTACCTCCATAACCTAATACACAGAGTTAAGATAGAACATCGTATGCACAATACCACTGTATTTGCAAACATTAAAATGTGGGGAGAATAAGGAAATAATACCACCAAGTAAATCGAGTGTCTGTTACTTATTCAAAGGCTATGGAAAGAACTTGGCCACCTGAACAGCATGATCTGGGAGAGGTGAAAGTGCAAACATCTATATACAAAGATTCACCAGGAGCTTAGTTATGGATGAGGAGTGAGGATCACATCCATTCTTGTAGAAGAAGAACAGTTTCTCTTTGGGTGCAATCCTATTACACTGGGCTGGAATCGTTTTGCACATAGGCCAGTCAGGACAGTTGCCCTACCATCATTACCTTCTCCATGGCAAACCTACAGATTGACACCCTTCTAGGCCATTAACCAACCCTTAGAATAACTAACCCTCACCCGTATCCGCTGAGGCTGCTAGTCCTAGATTCTTACTCCCAAACCGAGTCTTTTTACAAACTAAGGATGTACTGGCTTGTGCACAGTGTCCCTTCAAAAATTCTTTGCCGGACGATTATATCTGGTATTGGGTATGCCAAGCACCCACAGTTACAGTGACAGCCCCTCTCAGCTCAGCAAGGGGTGTTCACATCATGATCTTGGGGCTTGTGCAGCTTATCTCCCTGTGCATGAGCCGAGTCCTTGAGTCCCCTGCCCTGCTTTCTTGGCGTTTCCTCCCATGAACAAATCACCACCATACCGGGTAGGTGCGGCATAAAGCATTTGGATCCTTCACAATGACTAACTAAAGCCACAGGATGTATAACAGGTCTGTTTCATACAAAAGCTTCTCAACAGTGTAGCCCAATACGTACAACCCAATGTCGCTCCTCTTTGATCTCATCCTTCACGGTACAATCTTCCATGCTTTGCCCATAGCTCTCCCAAGTAGAGCTAGAACATACGTGTCCTCTGCCCCTGATTACTACTGATTTCATTTGGTCTTTCACGTCACAGTATCATTAGCATGAGGAAGAGAACCACAGCCAAGGCAACCAGCCAGGGGTACACACACAGCCTAGCATCAGTTGGCCCATCTCCACCATTTAATCAAGCTGTGCACTTGGCTGAATTCATACGTTTGGCGACCAGAATGTAAATGATAAGCAGTCTCTTCCTCTTCCTCCTGATTGCCCATACATCTACTCTTAACTCAGTGATGTAACTTGCATTTCTGCCAAAAATGCATTTTAGTTTATAATTTGATTATTCCAAACAATTCTCCCTCAACTTGTCTAGAGCACTGCTACAGTGATGAATTGCCTTTAAGCATTCCTCCCGTTGTTGCATCTCCTCATCTATAACTGAAATTCTTGGGAGAGAAATTTGGCAGAACTCAGATTTGAGCTGCCCCACTCTGATTCCAGCTGTGTCCTGGAGTATGGAGAGAAAGAATGTATGCCTGTTCGCTTCTGCAATGAAAGGTGGGGACCTGGTATTACCCTCTCACTCTGATGTGATCAAAAAGGAATCAGAGTTCTTTTGATAACGATAACGCACTCTGGGTAGACCAGAAAAACGGGACAGGAAATATGCATAAGCCCTGTGCTCAGGAAGCGGTGGTAACAGAATTCTCATTTCATTAAAGTCCTGTACGGAATTAGCTACAGCCTTTGATGAGAATTTCACCTCCTTGAAGAAATGAAGAATAATTGGTTGAATGAAGAATAATAACGGACATAACAGGAAGTAGGGCAAGTGTCCATATCCTCACATTTTGTGACATTCAGTGCAGTGAAAGTAGGCAAAATGAGAATTGTACTTCACACTTGAATAAAAGTTTCCAAAAATTTCAGAGAAAACCTTGTGGACGGTATGGTCAGTAGAAAGGTCTCCAGAGAAACTAGGGCATGATCGCCTAGCATACCAAATAGCACTCTTGGCAAGTTTTTGAGTGGAGGAATAGAGCTCACCCAAAAGACCAGAGCTTATTCAACATGGGTCCAGAGGAAGAGGTAGCAGGTACAGAGAGTACAGCAGACTCTTAAATATTGAAAAATCAAACAGTTTAACACTGAAAATTAAAACTCAGTGTTAACAAATATACCACCCACTGTGTGCCAGACTGGACATGCAGCAGTAAATAATAAGCTTCTTAGCAAAAAAAATAAAATTTCAACAAACAGGGCATGGCAGCATGTGCTTGTAATCCCTGCACTTGGAAGGCTGAGGCAGGAGGATCACCACAGGTTCAAGGTCAGTCTGGGCTACATAGTGACTTCAAATCCAGCCTGAACTACATAGCAAGACCCTTTCTGAAAAAACAAAACAGTAATGATAAGCTTCTTTCTAGAGCTTATCACTTATGTCATTTAAATGTGATTAAAATTTTTGTCCATGGGGTTGTCATGAGAAACTCCTTTGGAGACTGTGCAAGAGCTGACCAATACCAAGGTAGTGTTGACTGGGAAGTTATTCTTAAAAGAGAAACACTTCAAGATATGTAGGGGGAAAAGAAAAATACGCCCTGAGTGAATTTTGTGCTGCTATCACAGAATACCTAAGATTGAGTAAGTATAATGAATTAAAGTCACTGGCCTATGACTGGAGCACGGTGAAGTCCACAGGTGGCGAGCGCTTTTCTGCCCTATCCTCATCTACGATAGAAGGGTGCGAGGAGGGAAGGGCAAGGCCAGGACAACAAGAGAGTGAGCAAGAGAAGCCACGCTTGTTCTTGTAGAAGGAATCCACTCCCGGAATAACGGGACTACTTCTAGGGTAAAAGCGTTAATCCATTCACCTGACAGCTGCCCCCGTGATCCAAACGCTCCCACAAGGCCCCGCCTCCTGACACCTTTTCACCGGGGATCCGGTTTCGGACCCACAGACCTGCGGGTGACACATAGCAACCACAGCTACCCTGAAGGATGGTGCTGACGCCAACACCCAGACATGGCCCGAGTAATTGCCTCACGAGGCTTCTTCTTTCCTTCCAACGAGTGGCAGAGGACGAGTCGCTTAAATAGAATGTGAGCAACTCGGTGTTTGTTGTTTTGGGTATCGGGAATCGAACTCAGGGGTCAGCGCTTGCCAGGCAGCTGGGGGGCTGCCGAGCTACATCCCCGGCCCCGCGTTACGTATTTTTGTAGGGTGACTCACCTGCACACTTTAACAAGCTTTTTATCTTGCTCTTTTAGTTTTCATAAAGTGATTTTTTTTTAACACAGGCTTGTTTCAACTATGATTTTAAAAGTAGGGCTAGGGATAAAAAGTACCCTTTGTGGTTGGTACCTTGAGACCCAACCTCAAGAAGACACTGTCGTGGTAATGAGGATAAATAAAAGTTCTAGGGGAACGTAAAAACTCAAGGATCTATTACCTCAATGGTGTCTAGTTTCTGTCCCCAGTTAGCATCTTTGGAGAATTTTGTTTTGTTGGTTTAGGAAAATAATATGTGAACAGTCAGGCATGGTTGTAGACCCTTCTTATTTTAATTTCCTTTAGTGGGGTATCAGGAATCAAAGTCATGACCTTGCGCTTGCCAGGCAGGCACTTATGCCACTGAGCTATATCCCCATCCCCAGCTAATGGTACATCCCACCCCACCCCACACACATACCCTCCACCCCCCCACTCCCCAATGATAGACTAGAAAGGAATAGCCATTATATTTCTAAATAATATTTCAAGATAAATATATGGAAATATAATTTTATTTGTTAGTCAGAAAGTGATCTTTGTTCTTGTCTGTGTTTCTTTTTTAGAACTATAAACCCTGCTTTTCTTATGCTATTGGAAAACCAGGAGACTTAAATCAACCATATGAGATTATCAACATTTCTAATAATAACCATATATTTTGGCCCTTGTACCACTCTGGAATGTATGTGTTTCGTGTGAAGATCCTGGATCCAAACTATAGGTGAATATAAATGTTTTATTATGATGGTTTTAGCATTAGCTCCTCAAAATTAAGTTTTGGTTTTCTAGATTTAATTTGAGACTACCTAAGCATCCAATTGTTGTTATTATTATTGATCTATTTGCTTTTTCATTTTATAGCAATTACATAAAACATTCTATGGGGGTGGGAAATTTAATATTAAACATTAATCACTCAGTTTGAAATTACATTTTAAGAACTTTACTGTGTTTCACTTACTATGTATCACAGACCCAATATAAGCATGATTTAAGTCCCCAAGATGATTATAATTAAGTTGAAGTTAAATCAGAGTAAAGACATGAGATATTTTTCAAGTATAATCATTTGTGTTATTAACAGGCCCAGTAGTAATTCAGAGCTGGGAAAGATTAATGCTATTTTGAGCAATAGAATAAAACTTCTTGGAGAACATGAAACATTAGTACTGACTGGGTAGCCTTTATCCAAAAATGCTTAGGATCAGAATTGTTACAGATTTCTGACTAGTTTCAGATTTTGAAATATTTGCGTATATATAATGACATATCCAGGAATAGGACTCCAGTTTAACCACAAAAAACCATTTATGTTTCACATATACCTGTTCATAGTGAAAAGGCAATTTTATACCACGCTTTCATTGCTCCTGCATTGCTTTTCTGTCTTGTCTGTTTTGGTGTGTGTGTTTGTTTTCTGGTTTGCTGTGAAGGATATGACATCGGATGCAGGTGAAGAGCTCACAGGGCAAGGCATGTGGAAAGGGTACAAAGCTTCAATGCCCTCTCTGGGTGCGTTACTTCCAGGAGTCTCCATGTGTTTAGAAGCTCTCTAAACCCAATGTGCTTGAATTTTATGAAGGCTTCATTACATAGGCATGATTCATTAAATCCCTGGCCATTGGTGATCAATTTAGCCAACAGTCCCTCTCTCTTCCCTGGAGATGGGGGGATGTTAATGTCTAATTTGGCTGTGGTCGTTCTGTTGACCTGTCTCCCACAGTAAAACTGCCTCAGGACTACCAGCCATGGAGCAATCATTAGCTTACCAAAAGACACTTGTCACTTATTTTGAAGATTCAAGGATTTTATGAGTTGTATGTCAATAAAGAAGGAGGAAAACAATAAGTTGTCACATATTTCACAATATCACAGCTCACCCTCTGGTCTTCAAACAGGTCTCCCTTTCATTAAGAGGACAGACAGCTGGGCAAAGTGCCACACACCTGTAATCCCAGCTACCATACTTGGGAAACTGAGGCAAGAGGATGTCAAGTTCAAGGCCAGCCTGGGCAACTTCATGAGACCCTGTCTAAAAATGGCTGGGGATTTAGCTCAGTTGTAGAGTAAGTGCCCTTGGGTTTGATCTCCAGCATCACAAAACAAAAAACAAAACAAAACAAAACAAAAAAGACATACAACTCAAAAGGTAGTGCCCCATTGCTAGAATCCCATCCCACCATCATATTGTACAAATATGTCTTCCAGGCCAAAGCCACTCAGGTTTACATGCTTCCATTTGATCTTACTGGGTCCCCAAAGCTCTTGGCAACCATCGCTTTCCCCTTTCAGGCATTTGGTGTAATTTGCCTCTTGCTCTGAACGTCTTTCAAGGATTAATTTAATACTGAATTTTTCTTGTTACCTAAATTATTTGTTCATTTCTTTACCCTTGACCCATCCCATGAAGTCAGGTGTGGAATATTCCACTTGTGGCATGACGGTTTAGAATGTTTCAAGTTTTAGAGCATTCCAGATTTCAGGTTTTCAGATTAGGGATGCTCAGCCTGTAGAATTTACATTGCCAGTGGACTGATTAGGATAGACCCTTCCAGGGAGAAAAATCATACTACTAATGGAATGAAGCTAAATGTTAGCATACAGTCTTCAGATCGCATAGTCATGAAGGAAAGTAGATAGCTCCTGAGTAAGGAAGGTAGAAAACAAAAAAGGGAGACAAATTTAAGGCAATCCATGTTTAAGTAAATTTCAACACATGCTCTTGATAGCCTCTTCGTTTTTCACTATAAGAGTGGAAGCAGAGTTAACAGAAAATAAACCTGGAGCAGCATAAGGAATGGTGTAGAAGGAAAATAAACTACCCAAGTCAATGAGAAGAGTGATGTAAATAAGGCAAGAGGTCAAAGGTAGGCCTAATGGCAGTGAAAATGACAGAAAAATGAGTGAAATAGCTAATGTGTATCAGGAAATATAGGGTTCATCTTTATCTAGGTGGCAAATGAAAGAAAATGAGGAATTAATGTGGTTTAAATTTTCCAGACTAGGTGATGAAAATAACATTATTTTCTTTAATCACAAAGGTAACTGGGTGATTTTTCCTTTTCTTTTTCTTTTTTTTTGTTTGTTTGTTTGTTTGTTTGTTTTGGTCTTTTTGAGACAGGGTCTCGCTATGCACTTCAGGCTAGCCTTTAGCTCTCTTTGTAGCCCAGGCTGGTCTCCAACTTGTAAGATCCTCTTGCCTCAACCTCCCAATTTCTGGGATTATAGGTGGGCACCAAGGGTGTTTTTTTCTTTAGGAAAGCTTTTCTGTTAAGATTCTAATAAATTCAAACACAGGAGTATTCTCTTTTTTTCTATATTTTTATTAGTGCATTGGAGGTATTGAAATAAGAGTTTTGATTTTGAATTTGAGACAACAATGAAATATCTAAGTGAAGATATTCTATACACAGTTAAAAATTCTAATTTGAGCCTGGAATTGAAGGAAAGAACTGAGAATAAAAAGAAGAAAACACAAATATGGGTATTTTCTACAGTGATTTCAAAATTAACTGATAATTTAATTGATAAAACTGCATAAATTAACTGATCAAAAGAGAGACAGAGAAGAGGTTGGGGAGATACCACAGTTCAGAAACTGAGAGTGATGAGAAAAGGGACAGAGAAATAAGTTCTTCAAGCACAGAAAAGAGAGAAAATAGAAAGTTATTAGGAAAACACAGTAAAACAGGATATTTAATGCAGCTCACTCAATCTTACTATTTGAGCAGAGACCTCAAATGCAATTTCTCCCATACTCTAAAATCACAGTTATTATTATTTTTACTAATTTATTATTTCTTGTTATTTTATTAATTTTTAAACTTTTAGTTTACTCTGTTTTATTACTGAGGATTTCAGCAGAAACCCTAAATGCCAGAAGGGCATAAGTGATGTATTTCAAACCCTGAGAGAAAATAACTGTCAATCTAAATTCCTATGTCTAACAAAGCTAACCTTCAGAATTAAAGGAGAAGTAAGGGCCTTCTAAGATAAGCATAAAGTAGAGTAGTTTATAACCACTAAGCCAGCATCACAGAACACGGCTAAAGGAATTTTACACTGACGAGGAAGAGTACATAAGTTACCGAGAATTAGCGAAGACTCAAACAGTAAAACACTAAAATGATGGGAATTAATACATAACTTTCAATAATGACCCCAAATGTAAACGGCCTTAATCCTATAATTAAAAGTCACAATGGGCAAATTGGATTGAAAACAACTCTTTGGTGTATGCAAAGGCATACACAGACCAAAAACTAAAAACGGAAAATGATATTTCAAGCAAATGGAATCTAAAAACCAGCAGGAGTAGAAATATTCATAACCAACAAAGAAGGCTTCAAGACAAAAGCCAAAGAAACAAAGGAAGTCATTGCATATTGTTAAAGGGAAAAATTCATTATGAAGACATGATAATATATGCACCAAACATCAGTGCACTCAATTTCATGAAACAAGCACCATTCAACATAAGGAGACACAAAGATCCTAATACAGTGATAGCAGATGAGTTTAATAATTCATTTTCACCAATAGATAGCTCATCAAGATATCAGTGCTAAACTACACTATACACCAAATGCACATTCACAGACTAGTCCATGCAACAACTGCAGAAAAAGTCCTCCTTTTCAGCTGCTCTTGGAACTTTCTCCAAAAGAGATGATATTTTGGGTCATAAAGTAAGTCTTACAAAAACAAAAAAAGTAGAAATAATTTCCCACATTTTATCAGATCATAATAGAATGATACCAGAAATCAATTAAAGAGAAACTACTAAAACCATTCGAACACTGACAAGTTGAAAAATACATTTTTGAACAATCAGTGGGTCATGTAAGAAACCAGAAGGTAAATTTTAAAATTCCTAGAATCAAATGAAAATGGAAACATAACTGTCATAATTTAGATTTAAAGTGTGCCCCCAAAGTCTCGTATGTCAGAGGCAGGGCCTGGTTGGAAGAGTTGGGTCACTGGGGCATGACCTGGAAGGATGCATTCTTGCTACTGACTCCTCCTCTCTGTCTGCTTCCTGAATGCCATGGGTTGTACAACTTCCCTTCATCACACCACTCCATCATGTCATTTCTGTCTTGTAGCTAGGCAACCATGCATGAACTGGAACCATAGACCAAATAAGCTTTTCCTCCTTCAAGTTGTGGGTGTTGAAGTGTTTTGTCCCAGAAATGGAAAAGTGATTAATAATACATACCAAATAACAGAATCTGTATGATACACTGAAGGAAATTCTAAAAGGGAAACTTATAACTATTAGTGCCTACATTAGAAAAAGAGCTATCTTAACCAACCTAATAATGCATCTTAAAGTCTTAGAAAATTGAGAACAAGCCAAACTCAAAACCAGTAGAAGGAAAAAATAATAATAAAAATCAGAGCTGAAATTAATAACATAGAGACTAAATGAACAATAATACAAAGCATCAATGAATCCAAGAACTGGTTCTTTGAACAGATAGACAATATAGATAAACCTTTAGCCAACTAATCAAAGAAAAAGAAGAAACCCAAATTAATAAAATTAGAAGTGAAAAATGGTATATTATGGCAGCTACTACTGAAATCAAGAGATCATTAGGAATTGCTTTGAAAATTAATATTCCAATAAGTTGGCAAATGCAAAAGAAATGGATAAGTTTCTGAACCAAGAGGATATTAACAAAAAAAAAGAAGAAACTAAATTCATCAATAACAAGTAATGAGATTGAAGCAGTAATAGTCTTCCAACAAAGCCCAGGGTTGGATTCACTTCTGAATTTTACCAGGCCTTTAAAGAACTAACAGCTATCTTCCTCAGATTATTCTATGAAATACAAAGGAAAGAACATTTCCAAACATATGCTATGAGGCCAGTATCACATTGATACCAAAATCAGACAAAGACACAACAATGACAACGGCAACAACAACAAAACTGTAGATCAATATCTTTGATGAAGAAGATGCAAAAAGTCCTCAATAATTGCAACTGAATTCAACACCTTAGAGAGATCATACACCATGACCAAGTTGGTTTTACTCCAGAGAAGCAAGGAGGGTTCAACATACCCAAATCAATAAATATAATACAACACATAAATTGAATCAAGAATAAAAATCACAGGATCATCTCAACAGATGCAGACAATGTGTTTGACAAAATCCAATATCCCTTCATGATGAAAGCCCTGACAAAACCAGGTATAAAAAGATCTTGCCTCAACACAGTGAAGGCTGTGTATGACAAACTCATAGCCAATATCATTATATAATGATGTAAGAAACACTGAATGAGAAAAACTGAAAGCACTTCCCCTGAAATCAAGAACACTCCTGTTAAGCACAGTCCTTGAAATTTTAGACAAAGCAATTAAGCAAGAGAAAGAAAGAAATGTAACACAAATAGAAAAGGAAAAAAATCAAGTTATTCCTGTTTGCAGATTATATGATGCTATACAGGCACTTAAAAGACCCTAAGGACACCATGAAAAGACTCTTAGAACTAATAAGAAAATTCAGCCTAGCAGGATACAAAATTGATATACAAAAATTAATAGATTTTCTATGCACCAATAACCAATCTTCTGAGAAAGAAATCAAGAACACAATTCCATTTGCAATAGCTTCAAAAAAATTAAATAAAATACCTAGAAATAAACTTAGTCAACAAGATGAAAGACCTCTACAAAGAAAATTGTGAGACACTAAAGAAATAAACTGAAGAAGACTCTAGAAAATAGAGAAAACTCCCAGATTCATGTATCATCAGAATCAATATCATAAAAATGGCCATGTTACCAAAAGTAAGCTACTGATTCAATGCAATTCCCTGCAAAATACCAATAATCTTCATGGAACTAGAAAAAATAAACCAAAATTCATGTAGAAGCACAAAAGACCCCAAATAACCAAAGCAATTCTAAGCAAAAGGAGCAATGCTGAAGGTGTTATGATACACAATTTCAAAATATACTATGGGAATACAGTCACAAAAACCGCAAAATATTGGCATAAAAACAGAAATATATGCCATTGGAATAAAATAGAGAACACAGATGTAAACCATGCAACCACAGCCACCTGATTCTCAACAAAGATGCCAAAAACATATGTTGGTGAAAAGACAGCTTTTTTAACAAATGGTGCTGGGAAAACTGAATATCCACATACACAAGATTGAAACTAGATCCCTATCTCTCACTGTGTACAAAAATCAACTCAGAATGAACTGAAGACATAAAGGTAAGGCCTGAAACTCTGAAATTCCTAGAAGAAAGCAGGAAAAACACTTCAAGATATTGGTGCAGACAATGGGCTTCCTGGATAGGACATTAATAGCCCAGGCAGCAAAAACAAAAGTTGACAAATGGGATTACATCAAATTAAAACACTTCTGCACAGTGAAAGAAAAACAAACAGAGTGAAGAAACTCTGCCAACTATTCATCTGACAGAGGATTAATATCCAGAATATACAAACAACTCAAAAACCTACAACATCAACAAAGTAATCCAATCAATAAGTGAGAAAATGAATTGTATGGACACTTCTCAAAAGAACTAAAAAAAAAGTCAAAAGTTATATTGATAAATCCCCAACATCTTCAGGCATCAGAGAAATGCAAATCAAAACAACATTGAGATTCTTCCACAAAGATACAAAACAAAACAAAACAAAAAACTAGTAAGGAGTGGGGGACAGGAACCCTCATACACGATTAGTAGAAATGTAAATTGGTTTAGACACTATGGAAATCAGTATGGAAGTTCCTCAAAGAACTAAACATGGAACTACTGTATGACCTAGCCATACCACTCCTTGGCATATACCCGAAGGAATTAAAGTTAGTGTGCTATAGAGAGATCTGCAGTCCCATATTTACCACAGCACAATTCACAATTCCAAGCTATGGAATCAGCCTACGTGCCCATCAGTGGATGAATGGATCGATAAAGGAAATGTATATATACACAATGAAGTATTACTCTGCCTAGAAAAAAAATCATGTCATTCACAAGAAAATGAATAAAACTGGAGATCATTCACATTAAGCAAAATAAGCCAGGCTGAAAAAGACAAGGGTCACATGTTTGCCCTTATAAGTGGACTCAAGAGAGATGGTGAAGAAAAGATGACATGAAAGTGGAAAGGAGACTATGAGACAACAGGAAGGGGTAAGGGAAGGTAAGTAAGAGAGGGTTTAGAGAGCATTATAACATCAAATACATTGCATTTGTGTGAAAATGCCACAATTAAAGTAGAGATTTTTACAAAAAAAAAAAACAAACAATGAATGATCATACCCCTCTGCACTATGCTATCTCTTGTGTTCAGGCCCAAGCTTAGGGAAGGAAGAAGATTTTTAATATTTAAAGTAGACTGAGCTAGGCTTTTTATTATCTGGAAATTTAGAATAGTCATTCACATCTAAATCTGAGATCTGTCCAACATTTTACCCAGCCACAACTGCTTCAGAAATCGCCAAAAACAATGGGAGATATATGTTAGCAGGGGAAGTATTTTGAGGGAGAGGAATGGCAATATGTCTTTCACTATAATAAAAATTTTTTAACTATATGTGTTCACTGTAGTTTTCAATCACGCCTTGTGTATGCTATCTAGAATGTTTACAGAGTTGTAGGCAGAAACTACATAATAAAGACAAATTCAAATCCTCAACATGTCACAGGAAGAATGAATCTCTAACCCTCAATGATATATATAATCGATCTGCTATCAGGTGGCTGTTTGATGCCTGTGGATTAATATTTCTAAAGAAAGAGTAAGGTTGTTTTGCTGTTGCTGGAAAATATGATATTTCGCAGTGGTAGTATTCTGCATCAGTGAGGAAAGCTCCAGACTCATGAAGCTATCCTAGGCACCATGCCATATCATTTATGAACCTGGTGGGCAAGCATTTGGGTAGCTGAGGAAAGAGGCTACCCATACAGCTGTCAGGTGACAAATTGAAAGCCTCCTCTCTAGTGAATGTTTTTTGATAAACATTCATGGGAGAACCAAATATTCTAACACTCTTGTGTTATTCCAAGAAGCTCATTTATATACCCTGTTTTATAAAGTTTCTTCTCATCAGTTCTTATTCCTTCTGAGTTCTAGCTATGGAACTAAACACTTAGTCCTTAACCATGATTAAGCTATAGGTCATATCTCCTCTTGGGAAAAATTGAAACATATATCCTACTTTAAAAATATATATATATATAAAATACAGTGCCACAGCTTTCCACAGCTGGATTCAGAGCAATCTGTATCTTGGTTACTTTTCTCTTCTTGCTGGGACAAAACCACTAAGCACCCAAAATGAAGGAAAGAAAGGTTTATTTAGCTTACAGTTTTTGGTGGTTTCAGTCCATAATTAGTTGGCTGCAAGGCAGAGTGGTGTGGAACTGGGGCAACACTTCAAGGCAGCAGCCAGAGCAAAAGCAGGCAGAGCAAGCCTTTTTTCCTCCCTTATATTGTACACAACCCACTCCCTCCCAAGGCAGGTGTAGCACTCAAAAAATCTCTATGCCCTCCTCTTGCACAGGATGAGGCTATTTACAAAGTAAGGATCCTGGCTCCCTGCTGAGTCTCTCAGTAAAACTTCTAAACTTCTCAAGTTGACACAATGTATCAACCATAACAATCTGTAAATCTTATATATATATTTGTTTTCCTGATCAGGGAAGTCATAAAGAAATTCCCATGTCTAGGTAAAGTGGAGCTACAAATCAACTATTGCATTTAATGATAAGAGTTCAGCTGAGCTCTGCTGACTTTATGGTGTTAGAGATGACACTCAATTGATAATTGGCATCCCAGGTTTCATAGTCACCTGGTCTTACGTAGTCAGATGTTCATTTCTTACCAAAGCCCTCACCAAAAGCTGTTTCTTAGAACAGTTACCTAGCAAAGAATACTTGCATTTGCTTAAAAACTGTAGCAAAGTCTGCTGATATTCTCTATCACAACTTCCACAGTCATACAGTTTCCTCATCTTCCAGAAACAAATCAAGCACCTTTAGATCTCTTGGATTATAAGAATCTAGACACAGTGTTATTTGCATTTTGTGGACCATCTGAGAAAACTCTCTTTGCCCTGGGTCCCATTCTGGGTGCTTTTCAGTTCCATCTGAATATTTGGAGAAGCCCATCCAAATGTGCAGTATGTTGTATGGGCAACAACAACAACAACAAAATACAATCCTTTTCTGTGGTAGGGAGTACGAGAAGCACCTGCTTGTCTTTCATTCTCAAAACCGTATCATGCAACCTACAATTCATGAAATTTGTCTCAAGGGAAAACTAAGAGGAAGATTTTGGACAAGATACCTAGGTTGTATCTATGGTTTTCTTTCTCAAGAATTCCAATAAATTCAACCTGGTCCAGCTACCTCATAAGACTCAGGTGCAGGAATTAGGTAAAGGTATGTCACTCTCTATTATAATGGCTCATCTGAGGCCTCTGTCTGTGCACCAGAAGTACTTTCTTTGTAGACATCAAGTTAACCTTAGAGAGCTGCTTATGTGTTTTTATCCAAACGCCCCCATAATAAACTATCCAAATTCAAGGATTCATTTACGTCTATTCATTTTGAATAGTACTGTGTCCATCAGCTTTTCATTGCTGTGACAAAATACATGTTGTACATACCTTAGTCACTTTGCTTATCACTGAGACACAATAGTTGACACATGCAACTTAAAGGAGGAGATGTTTATTTTGGCTCATAGTTTTCAGAGTTTTCAGGTCCTAGTTTGCTGGTTCCAAGGCAGGGTGATGTGGCACAAGGGCATGGCAGAGAGGGTAGCTTAAAGCATGGCAGGTTGGAAGCAGACAGAATCAAGGGGAGAGCCCAGAAAGAATGTATAACCTTCTGGGTCACACCCACAGTGATCACCTCTTCCAACCACGCTCTGCCTTCTAACGGCAAGTCAGCTACGATGTCTCAATAATCCAGTCACCTTCCAAAAGTCCTGCCTATGACCCCATGAGGCTTTAGAGGGACATCATAAACCATAACAACACACAGTTTAGCAGAGGAGGGGGTTTATTTTGGCTTATGAGTTTGGGGGCTTCAGTCCATGGTTACTGAGTTCTATTGTTTTGGGGCTTGGATGAAGCTTGGTAAGAGAACATGTGTTACAGCAAAGTGGCTCACTTCTTGGCAGAAATAAAGCAAAGAGAGAATGAAAGAGTTTGCATGATGGGCTTCCTCCTTTCCTTGTTTGCTCTATCTGGGCACTTGCCTAGTTGGATGGTGCCGCCCACGTTTAGGGTAGGTCTCCTGCATTGATTTGCTGTCCCCAAATGCCAATCATCTGTGACAACACTCTTGCAGAAGCGTGCTTTAGTTAACTCACTAGTCATCTCTCCATCCAATAAAGTTGACAATAAAGACCGACAATCACAAATAAAGGCCCATTTTCACTAAGGATAATTATGCCTCCTTCATCTCTATTTAGTTCATGTGGCCTCTGCTATAGAGAACTCCTTCATCTTTACTGAAATTAGAGAAACCTTTTCAATGACAGAAAAGAGTCATAAGAGTCTTTTTTAAATGCTGGTGTTTCTGACACTGACGTAGTTCCCAGTGCCATTGTGGATGGAGTATCTTCTGGACCCTCTCTCGTTGCAGATGAGTAACTCACACCTGATAGATTCACTTCACCATTTTTCTTTCCCTGAGGCTTTAGCTTTGTTACTATATTCAAAGGGATTTCTGACATCTCCATCTTTATTTAAGTTAGTACCAATTTTCTGTCTACTTTTCCTGTCAATTTCTGAGAGAGGAATGCTGATGTCTTCAACTATAATTTGGAATTTATCTATTTCCCCTCTTAGTCCTATCAGTTTTTGTGTGATGTATTTTCTTCAAGGTGGATACACATTTAGGATGATTATGTCTCCTTTACCAGTGCATAATATCCCTTCCTTGTTCTGATCAAAGTTAAATTCAAAATTAAGCAAATGTCTAGGCCTCTGTATGGCTATTCACTTATCTGTCAAATGGGTTAGCTGTCCCTATCCTACGGTACTCTGAGGAATAAATGAACACTTGTTGAGTGCATAGTAAATACTCAGTCGAAGTAAACTCCTTTCTTCTGCATTCTCCCGTGTGAAGGAAAGTGAAATTCCATTGGATTTACTCTGCCGTCTCCTGCCTCATTCCAAACAATATAGTAAGTTATGAGAGAGACTAAGTCATTTTAGACGTGGTAATACCATTCCTTGTATCGAGCCCTGACACTCTCAGCTTCCCAAAGGAGTCCCTGAGCTTCAGGTGAACCTCACGGTATCTAGGACAAGAAAAGCCTGAATTCAGATGCCAGCTCTGCTATTCAAACAACTGTGGTAACTTCTGCAAGTTCCTTAACATGCCTCAGTTTCCTTATCTTAAAGGATTGACTAAGATAATGCATGTAAGAGTTTGGCATATTGCCCAGTACAAAGCAAATGCTCAGTTAGCGTTCGCTTTCACTAAATATTAATGCCCAATAAATATAAACTCTCATTACTTTTGTCAATACTTATTATTGCTCCCAATTCTATGAATTTATTACACATAATATAATATACATAATATATATTAGAATATATTATCATAATATATATTATATATACTACTATTGCTGCTGCCTTTGGAGCTGCTACTAAACCAAGGTAATTATGCCAGGCATGGTGTGGTGGCACACACCTGTAATCCCAGCACTCAAGAGGCTGAGGCAGGAGGATTGATGCAGGTTCAAGACCAGCCTGGGCCACAAAGTGAGTTCAAGGCCAGCCTGAACTACATAGTGAAACCCTGTCTCAAAAAGACAAAAACAAAAT